>JZKD02S1748966.1:219734-232844 GCA_000966675.3 Picea glauca | reverse complement strand
AATAAAATCTCTACTTGAAAAATTAAAAATTTTAAAACTAAAAACATAGTTAAATTCTATCTAAAAAATATGCATGCACCATTATAACCAACTATAAAAACCTATACATTCAAACTTATCAGAATTGTTTTTCATTATAATAACATATATAAAAAAATAAATATTAATCTAGAAAATACAATACTTTGTAAAATTGATATTAAATTTATTTTTTTTCAACTTATTTTTATTTAGTTTGAATTGTTTTTCATTGTAATAATATATAAAGTAAATATTAATCTGGAAAATACAATATTTTGTAAAATTAATAATAAATTTATTTTTTTCAACTTATTTTTTAAATAAAATGTCATTTTAATATTTTTTAAAATTTAAATGATTTTTTTTTTTTTAAGGCCGGTTGATAAAGGTTGAAAGTTGACTGACGGTTTTGTTTTGCGAGATGCCAATGGATAACGTCCTCACACGTCCAATCCAATCCACGTCCACAAAATCTAACTAACAACGCTTCCTCTCCGGTTAAAAACGTATTAACGTAAAAAAACGCCTACAATGGCTGAATCGAAATTAGATTTCATAATGTTTGGCATAGGAGTTCATCTCGGTTTTCATTACTGGGATGAGTGGTTTTGGTTCGAAGAAATGCAAAAGATGTTAAGGATGTAAACATGAACTAAAATAAATGCAGAAATAAAGTCTATTTTGCTCTTCTCATCTCCTCGGTTTTGTTTCATGAAAATGGATCGTAACATGAACCAATAACAAATAACACTTATAGAAAAGTCTTAGGAGTTATGAAAAAAAAATTTAATCAATCTTATCCTAGAAAAGTCTAATCTAACCTATCTTACCTAATGACCAACTATTTAATGAATGAACAAACAATAAAATCACCAATCCATTTCATAGAAAAAAATGAACATAAACATTAGAATTCATTTTCCTTCAACATAGCCATAAAGGATTCTTGCTATTCAAATTTCAAAAGTGCAAGTGCCCCTTTCAAAGTGGGTGCTCTTTGTAGGTGAGTTTGTAATTGTTTCTTGAGGTTTGTTGAATTCCCCAATAAGTATTACAACTCTTAGTTATTACTATCTTGTTGGATTACAAGTCTTAGTTATTACTATCTTGTTGGATTACAAGTCTTAGTTATTACTATTTTGTTCCTTTCCTACTTTACAGGTGGGTTTGTAATTGTTTCATGGGGTTTCTTGAATTCCCCAATAAGAGATACAAATCTTAGTTATTCTTATCTTGTTCTTTTCCTACTTTACAAAATTAATACTTTACAATTTAGAATACATCTTAGGGTTGTTTTTTGTCTTTGTGTCTAACATAAGGTGCCCACTCTTCATGATAAGTGGATATCAATATCACCCTACTGAATAACATGTTTTCTAGCGTTATTGACTCTTGCTGAAATCATAGACAAAGAATTAATATCCCTTTCCACCCTAAGCCAAAAAGAATGAACTAAATTTATGATATTTTCAAGGTAAAAAAAAACAATCCCTCATTATGGAACTAGTCACTCTTTGAGGGATCCTTACACCCAGTTCCATGGAATGTCTGGTTTCTTCCAACTCCCTTTGAATTTTTCCATCTGACATTGCCTTATCTAGATCACAAATTTTGGGCAAGTTGGAGTTGGTTGAAAGTCTAGTTGTTGATGTGTGTAAGCGTGTGCATGTATTGAGGGAGTTTTTTTAATCCCTTTCTAGTATCTCCTTGCCAATTTGTGAGGGATGCATAGTTTAATTGGATTTCTCTTCCAATCATCCTTGGGAGCCTTTTAGGAGTGTCTAGGTTATTCTCTTTCCATTTCTTCATTTCATCCATGGCCATTCTTATTCCAATGAATTCATAATTCTTCATTTTATCTATTTACGATAGTGAGGTTATCTAAGTAGCTATTTTTTGGAATTCTTGCATTTGGATCTATATTTTCTTAGTTGATTCTTTGAACTCCTTTCTAAATTCATTGATGCATATCATGAATTCATTGGTCCTATTTATAATTTCACTTCTTATGCTAGGCTCTTGTTCTTTTTTTGGTAGTCTTTGAGCTCTTGGACCATGTTCTTGAGTTTTTTTTGCATATGCGAATGCTATGCTTGGTGAAGTGATAGATAGTGGATCGTCTATGATGTATTCAACTACATCTGTCTCTATAGTGACTGAAAGTGGGTAGATTTTGGAAGATATTGATATTCTCGTCTTCTAGTAAATGATTTTTCCCAAGTCTTTGTTGAATTTGAACAATTCAATTTTTTACCTCGCTTGGCTTTGGAGGGTGTGAATCCTCCTAGTCCCAACTGTCTGGTAAGGGGTATGTTGGAAGATTTTTATGTATTATCAATTTCCATTGAATCAGTGTGTTTTGCCTCTTCTTGAACCTTCTTCTCTTCTTCCTCTTTTATGTTTTTCTCTTCTTCTTCCTTCTATAGATTCTCTTCTTTTTTTCTTAATATTATTTCAGTTTCCTTTTCTTCATCTTATATTCTCTTCTTATTTGCCTCTACTATTGTTGCTACAATTTGCTTCTATGTTGAGAGTTTCCCCTCAATCTAAAGATTACCTCATCATAGTTTACAGCTCTATTGTGAATTTCCTCATCTTTCTAGGTCTTAGATTCATAGGTCCATCTGTACTTGTAGAGATGAAAATGTTTAGGGGATCATGTCTTCAGAATATTTCCTCCCCAAAATGGAATGGCATGGGTGGCCAAGCTAATTTATTAACTCATGTGACAAATGCACCTACTACATTCACTAATGTTTGATATGCTACTTCCTGCAGAACAAGTTTATCATGGATAAATCTAGGAAGAAGATGAGAAGCCTTGGGTGCACCATACACATAAATATATGTCTCATTCTCCATCGTGAACCAATATCCTATATTCCCTACTGAAACCATTTATTTCTCTCACATGGAAGGCGTAATAGAAAAAAATTGAAATTGATATAGAGGAATCAAAAAAATTGTGCATATCTGATTGTAGTGTATGCAATACTTGTCTTCCAATTACTCTTGGAAATAAACATGAATGATAGGGTCGCTTGGATATGATTCCCAAGCCATTTTATGATAGGTATGGAGCATGCACAATAAATCCAAAAAATAATATGACATATGGAAAATTGAATGTTTCTTTGGAGTTGTGTGTTTTGTAGATGATAAAATATCTACCAAAGTGGTAGAAAGGATGTATGCCCATTTGAATATGAATCTGGTGGTGGTGATAGAGTGGATTAGGAAAACCCATGAAACTCTTAATTTATGGGAATTGGTTTTTGGAAGTCTAGGTTCTGATGGTTGATCATACTTCTTCTAAAATTAGTCGGTTAGGCAATGAAAAAAATTGGTCGAGCAATCGACCAAATATTTACATCAGTTGGTCAAGTAGTCAACAAGAATTTCATTCGAAAATTCGATCAGTAGTTGAATATAGTTGGTTGGTGGATCGACCAATTGAGCAATCGACTACGCATTTGACGCATGGACAGTCGGGTCAAACATCCTTGTTGATCTTAATAGATGGCACATATTTGACACAGTCAACTCTAACCACTGGTGATTATATGTGGACGAGATATTCCTGATTCCACGGAAGTTGGTTAGATATTGAAGTTATTAATAGTTGACCCTATGGGTCATTATCATATGATGTACAACTGTTGTATGATGAACATGATGTGTGTGTTCAATATGCATTGTGATGTTTTGCTCATAATGCCTTGTTCTTAAGTGTTGTAACGATGTCTTTAGGCGCAACCTATTATCTTTGAAACTTATTCCTATTTTGTTATGGGAAATTATGTTTATTTGTTTCATATCAAGTTACACCCAATCACCAACATGGTATCAAAGCGACTGGTTGTGACCTCATCTATTGTATGCACACCGTGTTGAATGGGATATGTTCTGTGATTGACTTCGCGGTGGTGATTTGTTGACTAAAACTTGTGGAAATAGATCAGATCTTTCTAGATATCAAACATGGATTTGAAGATTAATCCTATAGTATTGAATGGATCAAATTATGTTGTATGGGAACCATACATGGAAACCCTAGTGAAAAGAAAAGGATTGTGGAAATATACAAAGGTTGTTATTCTAGATCTAACAAACGATCAGGAAAAATTCATTGTTGATGGGAATAATGATGAGGTGGTGGTGGCATATCTCACAGGGGATTTGATTTCACACTAGTGGAATCGACTCCCCTCATCAAGTCTAGAAGCAGCTGAAGTCTTTATTCGATAAAGTGGATGAACACCACATCATGCAATTAGAGAAAGATTTGATCTCTCTCGATCCTCATTCTTTTGAGTTAGTAGAGGACTATTTGGCACATGTGAAGCAACTGTAGTTTAAATTAGGTGAATGTTAAAATAATTATCTTAAGAAATATGGAAAACTCATCGAGCTAGTCTTGATGAATTTGAGAACAACATTCAACGTGTTCATTTCAACTTTCGACACCAACTCATAGGAATACAATATGGTAAATATTAAACTTTCAAAGATTTCTATGTCTTATTTTAAATCATTGATCACCCTAGATTATTGAATGAATGCAATCTTGGTTGTAAATATCAATCCCACATGCTCAAGGTAAAGGGAAATTCAAATCACAATGAAAGAGGACAAATTAGTTCCCCTATACAAAGAAATGGATGCCTTGACCAGAAACCTAAAGGGAAGATAAATGCACTGTGTCATATTTGAAAGAATAAGAAATCTTAATACTATGGAAAGATTGGACATGTGAAGAATTTCTACTACAACAAGATAGACAACCTAGAGGAGAAGTTAAAATACCTTCAATGAGACATGTTCGTTGTTCGTCGACCCACTAATAATTTCACCTTCCAAGTTGGAACTAATAAATCCTTAACCTTTTGACATTCCAAACACCTGGAAATAAAATCAACAATTTCTTTCTTCATGCCTAGCACCTAATATTGGCTCTTGAAAACTGAAATAGTTTTCTAGTAACCTAGCTTCCCAACATAAGGAACATTATACATTTATTTTAATATCATATTTTCAATTACTGAAAATTTCGCACATATGTTTTTCCTCCGTATGTGAGAATTTCATCCTCTTCTAACTCAAAATTCTCATTTTTCTACTGCAAAATACCTTGATGTAATTTTCCCCTTAATTCCATGTACTGTAGGTTTTCTTTTGCAGCCTCTAAATTTTTTTAAATTTCAAATCCGTTTTGTAAATGATAATGGTTATAATATGCATCTCATATACTCTCCTACAAATTGCATCATCCACCTTGTTCTCTTTACCCTTGATATGCTTTATATCAAAGTCATACTCACTGAGGAATTCCAACCATTGTCTTTGCCTAGCATTCAAAATTGGTTATCCAAATAAATATTTCATAGCACTATGGTCTGTACTCACCTCAAATATTTTTCCCATGAGGTATTTCATCCAAATATTCAAGGCATTCACTATGGCTGCCAATTCTAAATCATGTGTACCATAGTGCCTTTCATGCTCCTTTAATTTCCTTGATTTATATCATACAACATGTCGATTGTGACTAAGAAATCCACCAAGTCCTTCTTTACATGCATTTGTGCATACAATGAAGTATTCATTTGGATCAACAATATTTAATTTGGAGCACTTGTTATTAAATGATTCAAATATTGGAAACTCCTTTCACAATCTAATGTCCACTCAAACTTCACACCCTTTTTTTGTGATGAAGTGATTGGGTGTGAAATGTTTGAGAATCCCTCAGTAAATAACCTATAGTAACCTACAAGTCCCATGAATGATCTCACCTCAGAGAAATTCCTTGGTGCTAACCATCTTTCAATGACCCTTGTCTTTTCTTGATCCACTACTATCCCTTCCTCTAAAATGATATTCCCCAACTAATGAATTTGATTATGGTATAATGAACACTTTCTCAATTTGGAATAAAACCAATGCTCCCTCACTACCTGTAACACCATCCTCAAGTGTTTCTCATGATATCATATAGACTTCAAATATATATGAATTTCATCCAAGAATAAAATGGCAAACTTATCTAAATAATCCATGAGAATATCATTCATTAACACATGAAGACAACCGGTGCATTTGATAACCCAAATGGCACCACTGTGAACTCATAATGACCATACCTTGTTCTGAAGGAAGTCTTGTTAATGTCTTCTTCTTTAATTATTACCTGATGATATCATGTCCTAAGATCAATATTGGAGAATATATTATCATATTTCAACTAATCAAAGAGGTCGTATATCCTTGGAAAATGATACTTGTTCTTCACAATTACCTTGTTCAACTTCGCGAAGTCAACGCAAAGTCTCAACATTCCATCATTTTTCTTCAAAAATAATACTAGGGCACCCAAAGGTGACACACTCGAGCACGTATACCCCTACTTCAAAAGATCTTGAAGTTGCATTTTCAATTCCTTTAGTTCTAGTGTACTCATCCTGTAAGGATTCTTGGATATTGGGGTTTCTCTAGGCATCATATTGATGGAGAAATCAATATCTCTCTTAGGTTACAATCCCGATATTTTTTTAAATACATATTAAAACTCTTTGAATAATTCATAATGTCTAATACTTGGCACCTTATCTTTAGGTTTCTCTTCCATATATGCTGCAAATATTTGACACCCTTTCCTTAAATTTTTCTTTAGTTGCAAGGCTAAAACTTCTCTGATGGTTACTACCCTTGGAATTCCATGAATTGTCCTTAAGTTCCCTTCCTCATCCAAGCAGGTAAGTACCTTAATATAACAGTTTAGGAAAACATTATGTTGGTGTAACCAATCCATAGCAATTAGTAAGACATATGAGCCCAAAGGTATGATACTCAAATCTACCCTTGTGTTTAGTCCATTCATGTCCATTGGGAATGCCTTAACCATATTATTAATCTTCCTTTTAATTCATGTAACTAGCTCCACTAACCAAGGTTTTCCAAGTTTCATTCTTGGAAATTGAAATATTTCCACCATCTTAGGATCTAGATAACTATGACTAGCTCTTGAATCAATTAAAATAACAATGGGTTGGTTTTTTATATTACCTTCCACTTCAGTCATATGTGATTGAAACTCAACTTTCTTTTTATCTAGGGTTGTGTAGATCCTAGGTAAATTTCCTCCCATGTCATACATTATTTAATCTTGTTTTACGTTGTAAAGAATCCTCACTTTTTCACCTCTGTGAGGGAAAAATCTGTACATATGATCTCCCCCACAACCCCAACATTGAATAGGTGGTTTCCTTGGGATTTTCCCCATTGTATCGGTCATTCCAAGTTCTTTAAGAGTTGTCTTTTCCTGAGAATTATTTATGAAGAATGGTGGCTTAGTCCCCTTCTTCATTTGTTCCATCTTTCTTTTCTTCTTGTCTTCCCAAGATTTTTAGACAGTTGATCTTCCTTTATGACGATCATAAATGAATTTATCTCTCCTTATAGTTTCCTCTAGTGTCTTGGGATCATCATATTTGATCTTACCATTGATAAATTATGGTATCCCAGTCAAATACCTCTGAATCTTAAATTGTTCGTCCTTGATTAAATAAACATATTTTAGGGGCTCTAAAAACCTCCTTTCATACTCATCTATGGTCATACTCTCAAGATTGAGTTCAAATAACTCCATTTTATTATCATAGTATCATTTGGTTAAGTACTTCTTTTGAAAATACCTTTTGAATTCTCTCCAAGTAACTTTTTTTTCATCAATGTGTTACACTTGCACAAAATGGTCCCACCACATTGATTCTTTTCTATTGAGATGGTATATGGAAATTATGCCTTCTACTTGTGAAGAGTAATTATGCAACTAAAAATACTTCATCATTCCTAGCAACCATGTCTCTGCATCCTCATCCTTCATATACTCACCATCAAATGTAAGGGGCTTTATTTTGTTCATTTATCCATGTAGTTCATCCACCCAAGGCCTCTTCTTATGCTTCCTAATAGGGGATGTACTTGAACCAATGTGTGCTCTCTTATTTGAATGCATTGGGGACTGATGGTGATGCCTTCCAACACTTATTGTTCTTCTTCTCTCATCACGATACCTGCAACTCCCTGATTTTCTTGATTTAGTCTCCTTATCCATTCTCTTTTCTATCATGTCCAAGATTTGCGTCAACTTGATGTTGAAACCATCTTGATACTCCTTGGCTCTCATAAGCCTCTCATTATCAGCTTTATAACTTTGGACATCATTTTGAAAACTTCTTATGGTCTCTATCAAGTTCATGTTTTCTTCCTTTCATTCTCCATGCCCATTCAAATTTGTACCTTCATTACCCATACTGACATACATCCCTCTGATTTCATATTCATGGTTGTAATCCCTATGTGCATATTGCATGCCTTCCATGCTTCTAACATCAGTGTTGATCATGTTCTTATCTAAAATTTTTTAACTACAAAATGTGTAGTCAACAATATTTGTTAGACTGATAATTAGGAAAACTATAAAAAACTAGTCACATTTATGTTCCATGAGAGTATCACAATTTCTCTCTTCTCATTCCTTATGAATTTAATAGTCCAATTTAATTTTTTGAGTGAATATATGGAGTCTTCTACCCAGGACATTTCGAATGACTGCTTCCCTGCTCAATTTTGAGTCTTGAGAAGAAAGTTGATATGGACATTTGAATATTATCCATTAATTATTTTTGTTCACAGCCCAACTAGGTGAAAATATGAATTGTATTTATGCATCCTTGTACCTTCTATTTTGGATTTTTGAAAAGATCCAAAATGGGTTTCTTCATAAAAATAATTTGAACAATATGTTCAAGTTTCACCTCTATCTAGGTTCTGGGCTACTAGATATAGCTTGTTGAATTTTCAGGCCAAGTAATATTTTTGGCCTTGAATGCTACAAGCACCTTCTATGCCCTCCTATACATATTTAATGTGACCATAATTTTAATTTGTCTGCATGGATTTTATATATGCCTCAAGAGACTTCCATTGAATTTTCCTATGGTCCAATCTCATTCCAGAGAATGAACTTATGGCCCTTGGAAGTTAACTGAGTCTTAAAACTTATCCCTCACTGTTCGATATGTAACTTCCTCATAAACTATTCATTTGATGAATGGTTTACGCCATTAGAAATATCTCTTCGATATATTTCATTTGAGATGTAGAGATGAAGTGTACCTTCCTACACTCTATTCTTGTAGTTTTTTGGTAGCTAAAAACATTGTTTACGACCTCAAAAATTCCCTGCAAAAAGATGCCCTGGAAAATATCAAAATTTTCTAGAAATTTATATTAATTTCTACTAATTTTAGCCACCTTATGTCGACAGGGATGATGAAGTGGAACCCGAGTCCACTGGGAACCCCTACAATGATTACATGTCACCTATATTTCACACTTGTCCCGGCACCGTCAACCTCTTACCTCTTATTCCTTCTCTTTCCCGTTTCACTGGCACACACTTGATTTTATAATCCAAGTCCCATCATCCCTTGGCTTCCATGTGGTGTCTTTGTATTGGGTCAAATTTATGGGAGAGACCCATTCTGCACACATATATCTTGGTGCCTGGATTTACACGTCATTACAATCCAATGGTTATTATTTGATGGGCATCGACGAGGATCGACAATCCCCGTAACATTTCTCCCCCTCTTACCCCATTGAACGTTAACACAACATGGAAGGGTCAAAATAGTTAACCATGGTAAGGTTCGGGGTGACATGTCTCGCATTCGTGCATTTGATCCCCCTCACCTTGGGTTATTCTAAACCCACTTGAACCCCCCCGACCCCCACCAAAAAAAAAAATAGTTTCGTGTATCGAGGCTCTTGGTTCCACTGATAGGAGGGTGCCCACCACCATGGAGCTAGGTCACCCAAAACCTTTGCCATCATGCCATTGTGTACCTAGAGCTATGGTAGTACATGTCATATGTCTTCCATGTTATCTGGCACGTGGCCCCCATATCACCCTAACATCAACATAATGAAAAATACTAAATTTTTCCCAATTTCACCTAATTTTGATTTTTTCCAAAATACCAAAAAATGCCCATTTGCATAACTCTTCCCATGGTCACCATTGAAGTGTTGTAATTAATCTTCGCGTGGTCAATTTTATTCTTGTAAAAAAAAATTTGACCACAATACCCAGGGATGATTTTAAGGATGGAAATTTATTTAAAATGTAGAAACCTTGGCGAATCTTACTAATCCTTCATATCCCAACCATAAATGTTTGGCGATTGTTTTGTAAAAATATTCAAATTTCTAAGGATTTTATATAGTTTATATAAAATTGTGGTGATTTTTAAGGTAAAATAATTTTGTCCTTTAGAATTTGGGCAAATAATTTTTAGAATAGCGAATCTTTTTTTTGGAAAAACCATGGAAAATTAGCCCATGAGAGAAATTTAGCCCCTAAAATCATCCCTGACAATACCTATAATTTGACTCCCACAAGTCAAATTCATCATGAAATTAACTATAAAATTTGGGGCTTTTTCCCAATTTCGCCCCAAATTCACCATGGCGCTTTGTAAACATGAAATTCAGCCAATTTGCAAGCCCAAATTCACCCAATTTGAGATTTAATTTGGGGATTTTAATTCATGGGATTGATTATGCCAAATAACCATGAAATTTCCTCCAATTTCACTATAATAATTTTTCGAACAATTTGCAGACATATTCTCCATGACATTTCGTCGAATGGTTTGCATGCTTAGTCTAAAAATTTTAGTTTTGTGTTCTTCTAATTGGGTCCATGGATGCCAAATGTTGGAAACTGGGCTCTAATACCACATGCTAGCATCCCCAAACCCTTATTGGGCAATTCCACATGAACAATTTCGACTCTGAAACTAAAATAATTAATGAAAATACTCTGCAATTGCACAAAGTAATGCAGAATAACAAAAACTATATGCATATACAACATATACACAAAATCCATGAGAATAAACAAATAAATATTAACACAACACCTAAATTAGCACAAAATAGACACTTATCTTTGGTAAAATAACACCAAATTCTTCCAGACCTTCCATGTTCCTCCTAGCCTTAGAACACACTAATGTTAGCTCTCAGTAGTGGGTCACCCCCGAGTTGGGGATAAACATCCACCTCGGTAAAGGATTCTCGATGAGACTAAGTCTATCAAACATCAGTAAAATGAAGGATAGGTGAAAAATCAAACTAACATCGTACAATCCCCCATTTCCCACATGTTTGTCCCACCCCAAGAAGTCTGCCCCTTATTTTCTCAACAGTTCTTTGGCTGTCCCACTTTCATTCCTGGGCTTCAAAAACAGGCTGAACATGAATTCTCATAGTCATGTAGCTACAGATTTTCACCTTGGTAAATCAATCCCCAACAATTCTCTCAGTCGGAGAGAATGCTCATGGGATTGACAACCTACTTCTTCAATTTCCTATGGGCCTAACAACCCACCTCTTCAATATAGATCCAAATCTTTCTGGGGTACAGGTATAGGCACTAGAAACATGAAGGTACATATGACAGTAGTATATAGGTGGTGAGGTGAGAATGATAATAGAAAGATGGACGAAATAACTAAATCCCCCCACTTATATTTTCATGTTCCCAAGTTGACACTTTTCATGATGGGAACTACTTTGGGTCCACATGGAATATGTTTCCCAACATAGGGACTTAGGATATACAAAATATCCATACTTTATACTTTATATTTTTAGGAATATTATTAAAATATTCCTTTGGGATTAAGCCCCTTAGATTAGCCCCTTTTCCCTAGACTCTTATCCCCCCCTTCCCCATTCTGTTGAATCTTATCCCCCCATAATCTTTTACATGTTTGGTCTATAACAGTGATGTGTTTTCATTAAAAAATTGAGTGTGATTACATTTAAAAAAAAATAGGCTCGTTGGCCTTTCAACTTCTTTCTCACCAGCCTAATAACCACACATGCACTTAGTCCTCAAAATACATACATACAAAGGAACTCTGGCCCGAAAGTGTCCTGTCTCACCAGCCTGTATGTACAATTACATCTATATTTACAATGGGGTTCAGCCTAGGGGTATTACACATTCTCACTATTTGCGACAATTGGTTCATGAGAATAATGTCTCTCTTGTCTATTGCAGAGAAGATGATTAGGTAGTTGGTATATATTTACTAAGAATTTATCTGAATCTAAATTTATTAATATTTGTATGATGCTTGGGATTTAGGAAGATGCAATTATGGGGGGGTGTCCTACTGACTTAGTTCCACCTCATGAATCTCCATATTCATGTATTGATGGAGGGTTGTTGGAAACTCATGTTATGATTCTTCATCCCACTTCTCCTAAAAATTTTAGGTCAGGTGGTCGACCCACATCTAGAAACATTTAATTGAGCGATCAACTAGATATATAAATCAGTCGATTGAGTAGTCAACAAGATTGACAGTCGGATAGTTGACCAATAGTTAAAGACACTCGGTCGGTGGATCGAATAAATGAGCAATTGAATATGATTTGGATGCATGAAAGGTAAATTCAATTATCCTTGTTGAGCCGACTAGACATCACATATTTGACAGAGTCCTCTAACCGTTGATGGTTATATGTGGACAAGATCTTTCTTATTCTAAGGCAGTTGGTTAGATATTGAAGCTATGAATAGTAGACACTATGGGTCATTATCATATGATGTAGAAGTGTTGTATGTTGAACATGGTGTGCATGCTCAATATGAATTTTGATGTTATGATCACAATGCCCTCTGCTTAAGTGTTGTAACGGTGTCTCTAGAGACAACATGCTATATTTGAAATTTGTTCCTCTTTTATTCTCCGCATTTATCTTTATTTGTTTTATATCAGGTTACATCAAATTCCCAACATTAGCTTCTCGATACAGTTTGTATATAATGGATGTTACATACTAATTGGGTGTTCTTAACATGTTTGTAGGGTAATCATCAAATGACCCAGTCTTAAAATTCTTTTCTCAGATCCAACAATTCTTCATGATATCTTTGGGTTTTAAAGGGAGTTATTTCACTGAGTCCTCAACTAGCTCAATTTCCTCATTTGATAATTTGTAACA
>JZKD02S1748966.1:206025-219684 GCA_000966675.3 Picea glauca | reverse complement strand
AGAGAGAAAGAGAGAGAGAGAGAGAGAGATTGTTTTATTTATATTTCATTTGTGTGGAATGGAAGATAGTGATGAAAGGAAGTAGGTGGTAAAGGGTGCATGCATGTCAGAACATGAGTGGAAAATGAATACCATGAGTGTTCATGGATAGTGGCATGGCATCGTAAGAAATCTGAACCTATCCCAAATAGACACAATATCTTTGATTGCAATGGTGTTAAATGGGTGACAAACAAGGTTTTTCATAAGTTAAAAATGACCATTAGGTGAATTTATTTTTAAAAAGGTGTCGTACGAGAATTTGACAATGAAAATTCACCACACAAGTGATTTCAATGATATGGGGATACATCACAGAGAAAAAATACTTTTCTTGACAATGTGGCGGTGAGAAAAAATATTTTCCTCAATGATATATTGGTGGAAAAATACTTTTTCTCAATGATGTATTAGAAAGGAAACATATTTTCCTCAGTGATACATTGAAATAAAAATACGTTTTTGAGTAGTGTATGGGTGATACAAAATATTTTCCTCATCGAAACATTGACGAAAAAATATTTTTTCTCGACAATACATCGGGGAGGAAAAATATTTTCCTTAGTGATACATTGGTGGAAAGATATTTTTTCTCGACGATGTATTGGTAATGAAATATATTTTCCTCAGTGATACATCAGTGGGAAAATTATTTTTCTAAACAATGTATTGGCAGAGAAAATTATATTTTTCACCATTGTATCAATAGAGATTTTTTTTTATTGCAACAATATATCAACAAGAAAAAATATTTTTTCGGTGATATGTTCTGTTTTGATGTGAAAAAATATTTTTTATGGTGAAGTGTCTGTGAGATATAAAATTATTTTGATTGATGAATACTTTATCAGAACTAGGAAAATTTATTTTAGGTGCATTAGGATGTTTCATCAATGATTTTTTTTTCAATGATAAAGGTTGTATCAACACCCAAAAAGATTTATGGGGGAGGTAAAGAGTGTATTGGTACCCATAAATATTTCTACTAGCTATAAACGGTGTATTGGGGGGAGTTGAATATTTCAAAATAAAAATCCCTCTCAAGGATTATTTATTTAAGGGATAATGCAAGTCTGGATTTGGTGCATTTAGGAAAATTTGGAAGATTGAATGACTCAAACTCAGGTAAAAATAGACCATGACAAAATGAAAGAAATAAACGAGGGTCCCCATGATCACTTCAACTTGAACATGAATGAATTTTAGAGGAATAATAGGAAAACCATGGGAGGGGGTTGTTTCTAGCGCAATGGTTGTTGACACACTAGGAAGAGCCATGAATATCTACATTAGAGATGGTCAAGACAAAAAATTGTTCGTGAAACAAAAGAAAAATCCTCAAGAAGCACCAAAATTCAACATTAGTAGGTCCCACTAAATATAGAAATTGAGACAAGATGAGTGAGAGTTCATACATGGTATGGGTGGATTCATGGTTTTATTTCAAAGGTATTGTAAACAATTCATATCTTTATACTTGGTCCTTCCCACGAGGTGAGTGCAGTACCACAAGGTAATTATGTCCTAGGAATGATGAAAGTTCAGGCCAATTATTCCACTTCTCTAGTGTTTCTCTTCTACTAGGGAGTGTCCATAGTCCCAACAGAGTCACTGTGATATGATATGCCTTTCTCCAATCCCATCAAGAATCCATAGTCCTACAAAAGATACTTCCATGTCTGGCATGAACTAAAATGCCTTTTCCAAGCCTTTACCTTTTAACATGTTTTCCTTTTTTCCTATCTTTATCATTGGAGGGAGGTGGATGGGGGATTTCAATATTCATTTAAATGCATCTGGGACAACACCCATTTCAGATAATTTCTTATATATACTTTTTTTTTATAGATGAGCTACTTCCTTATGTCGAATTCCTTGGATACTCCAAATGCTTCCTAGTCAAGAACTCATCCTTTAATTATGTGTGTGTAAGTGGAGCCTTTGAAACTAATCAAATATCTACCCATGAATGGATATAATATGTTTATGCTTTTACACTATTTAAGTAGTGTTCCTCTATGAATTTTGATCCTTGGATACTAAATTGAGGAAAACAACAACATAGAAAGAACCAATGTCTTACCTCTAGATTAGGAGTAGATATCCATGATATTGAACCAATGTGTTCCATATCATTGAAAGAACATGATGTTATCAACCAAGATTTATTTCTAAAGGGAAAAAGAGACAGGAAATATGGAGGGAAATATTTTCAATGATGTGGTTCAAACTAAGTTCATCAAAGCACTAACTTAAATGAAACAAACAAACATAAAGGGGAAATAAGAGAAAAAATAAATGAAATGAGAAGGCTAAGCAATGCTAGAAAACTAGAGATGAGAAATTGAGGAAAAACAGTTACTTGTGTACAAGTCAACAATCTAAGGATATATAATTGAAGTATTTTTTCAATACTTGTCCATTGATAGGAAGAAGGTCAAATTCTCCCTCAAGAGTTTGCAGTCTATATGTTCCTAGGTCAGTTTTCTCCTTGACCAAATAAGGATGAAGCCACAAGTGTTATAATTTGGAATGTTTCCATTTGTATTCATGTGGCTTATCCCATTTTAGAACTATATCTCCCTCTTGAAATCCTTGTCTCTGACAAACTTCTTATCGCACCATGTTTTGATAGTCTGTTGATGACCAACACATTTTTTCTTTTCTTTCCCTCTTTCCTCTTCGAGTTTAAGTAGAGTTTTAGCTATTTTTAAGATAACTAGGCAATTATTCCCTTGTGATTTTTGGGAAAATTGAAGGTAAGAAAAGAAAACATTTGGGGGAAAGATGGCTTCTTTTCCATAAAAAAGGAAATAATGGGATGTCCCTAAGGAGGCCTTAGGTGTCACTTTATCTTCCCAAAGATAATTTGCTAAATATTTGTTCTAGTTTCTCTATTGGTCAACTATTGTTTGATTTAGTATACATATCAAGTTTTTTGGTGGATTTAGACACACCGTTCCCCTCGGGGCAATAGTTAGTTGCATATCTCAAAATAATTTATTTTTGTAAAGAAAACTTATTTAAATTCAGGGAAGAAAAGTATGTATCGTTATCAACACAAGAGTAATGGGCACTCCAAACCGCATGTTTCAAATCCCCTCCCCTTCTCCTCCGGGGTTGCATGACCTCTTGGTCTAGGATCATTCAAACACATGAGTCTAATTGACTCTTTGCCTCCTTTTTGGAACCCAATGTGATTTATCATAGGTCCCTCTTTCTCCAAAGTGTGGGTCCTCTTAACCCTTCAGATCTCTTCCTGTCTCTTCGAAGAAAGTTGACGACGACACTATTTCCTTGTGCCAGGCCATTTCTATCATATGACACCAGGCTTTGTCTAGGGGATTAAACAAATGAAGCACTTCAGGTTCCAGGCTTCATCTCTTTCCACAATAGCCAATTCCTATGTTCCCGAACTCTGAATCGACGAACTCAATGACACGAGCATCAATGGTCCCCATTCCTCCTTTAGATCAATGTCTATGATCTATTCAGACTCCGGCCTTTGGGAGTCTCTCTCTATCCTCCTCAGATATCTCCTGGAGTGGTACTCCTATGAGATATGTGAATCATTTCCACTTTTCCCTTACAGATCCAACGGTCTAGATTTAAACCGCTCTTTGTGACTTCACAAAGATTTATTTTTGCTTTTGGAAAACCTCTCAGAGCTCTAACTCCTGGGTCTCTTGATATCTTGCCACCCGTCTTCTCCCGATGATGGATGATTCTTCTTTCCTTTGGGAGTTTGGTGGGTCCTTCCTCCTTCTTGACACTTAGCACTTTTTCTTCCCAAGAGTTAAATTGTTATGGGCCCTTCTCTACTCTCTTTGTAGATTTTTGTGCTAGCTCTTCTGTGATTTTTCTTGTCTTGAAACCTCTAAGGTTCTCGGATATTTTCCTGCCGTTCAACGAACCTTATGGTTCCCTCTTGGAAACTCAATGCTCTTCCTCCTGAGCTTGTAAGGTGAAATTACTTTATCCTTGGTGCACCCCTTGTGCTCATTTAATCCTTTTGAAGGACTCTCCCTGAGCCTTTCCATAAGGATTAAGGCATCTCCTTTCCTTTCTCAATGCACACTTGCTGATCCTTCCTTCATCAGAGTGTTCAAAAACCCTATGATTCTTTCAATGTATACAAAACTCCAAAATATGTTGGTTCTATGCGCACTCGCACTTTCTTAATTCCCTCCTGGAAGAGTCTTACAGAGTATTCAGTAACTCTGTGGTACACTTTCTCCCCTGCAGACTTTCTTTCCAAGGTATTTAGTGACCTTGAAATTCCCCCTTGAGTCTTGAATTATTCTAGTATGCTCCCTAGAAACCTCCCTTCTGCCCCGAATCAGTCCCTATACGCACTCCTTGCATTTGCTTCCAGCGTTTCAACTCTTTGTCACACACTCGTTGCACTTAGCCTAAATAACTAGAATTAATTCAATGAACTCATCGATAGAAGATTATAATTCTATCCCTGCAGATGATTTCTAACACGCATATACAATATCAACACATATGCACGACATTCACAACTAAACATCCATTACACAAAAATTTACAAACATGAAAATATGTTCCTTTTCTATTAATGGTGGATTTTCCATTACAATATGTGAGACCGGACCACGACTGAGTGTCAGCTCTCAAATATTGCCTTGGATATAATGACCTTTCATCAAACTTCATTCGCCTCTTTCGGGCATGCAATACAAGGATTTATGCAAGAGGGGCTTGATGTGCTTCCCTCCAAGATAAACTAATGGTATCTAATCACCATTCAAATCACCTGACTAAAGAGGTAGATAACAATAATGGAAATTTGATCTAAATTAGATGTAGATCCCTCCAATCGTAGGCCACTTAATGGCAACCTCATCTACAACCTGTGTGAAGGCACAACTTGGTTCTACCATCCTGATAACATCAATTTCATTAATAATGATTTAGAGTTTGAAGGAAAAATGAGTGGGCGATGCCTCTCCCTTCCTTGAATGTGTACCGATCATGCTAATTAGTTGGCATGTGCTGAGGTTGGGTGATGCTCTTGCATCATACTCCATGACTACGAGAATTCATGAGCTCCTTCTCATGAGCTTCCCAACTCTATTAAAATCCTCTTGGATCCCAAAATTTCTCCTAGATCTTTCCTTCTTATCCTCTTATTTGTTGTTGTTCTTACTTATCCATCTCTCCTGCTGCTTATGCAAGTTCTCCTCTGTCCATATTCTCCTTGTTGACTACTTCTTCCATTGACCTCAACATCATCTCCCTTATCTCCTGTATCACCTTCTCTAGCTTCTTCATGGGTTGGTTCTCCTTGTCCATCCTCCTTAGATGCAATTCTTCATGCTTCTCTAAGGGAATATCATCCTGATCTCCCACATTGCTTTCATCTCTTGTGATGCTTACTGGCCACTCTACTGCAAACCACAATTCCCCAAGTTCCTTATTGAACTACTATTCAACTACCTCCTCTGACAGACGAACTTCTTTCAGTTCCTCTTGTGCTAGTGCTATTCCATCTTCCTCAAGCTGCAACGTGTGCTAGCATGCCTCCCCTGGCATGGCTATCTTATGCAAGCCACCTTCTAGTTCCAGACTGCTCAACCAATCCTCCAACGTCTTCAAATCCATCTTCCACTGAGTGAGTAACTAAATCGGGTGGTCCTCTCTCATTGGGCAGACTTCAGTATCCACTCCTTATCCTCCATGACAGTCTCAGCTTGTTTTCCTTTTGTTGCATCTGCAACACCTGTGCTAGTCTCTCCTTGGCTACTTGGTAGGAATATCTAGATTCCCCAATTACCAAAACACTCCTCTGATCCTTCTCCTTGGTGACATAAGTTTTCAAGTTCTCATCATATTCATTCACATATCTTGTAGCTCTTCATGAATCTTCATATGGATGATGACTTTCTTCCTCCTCCTCTCCATCTGTAAACACCCCCTACTGACATGAACTCCCAACTGAGATCATCTCTTCTCCCTTTCCCACCTGGGAAATTGGGATGTCTCCTTTTCCCTCTTGGCAGTTTACAATATCAATTGGTCCCTTCTCATTGCCCACCTAGAAATCTACTAGACCTCCAGCTAGTAGAAAATCTACTAGACCTCCTTTTCCCTCTTGGCAGTTTACAATATCAATTGGTCCCTTCTCATTGCCCACCTAGCATTGAAAATCTACTAGACCACTCGTAACTCCAGCGTACCTTTCCCTCCTGCTGCATTTTCAATGCTAGATTTTCCATCTCTGCCTGGATTTCACTGAGCTCCTTGTTTATTTCTATTTTTCTTCTTTGTGGGTAGTCTTCCCTTCAACCATGCTTATGACCTCGAGCGACCATCTCGTTTCACCTACATCCCACTTGGATATCTACCATCTGTTACGAACCTTGCAACAGTTTCCATAGAACATCTCACCCTATCTCTCCAACCTACAAAAATCAAATATGTGGCTCTGATACCACTTGGTGCAGACCCCCTCCCCTTCTCCTCTGGGGCTATGAGACCTCTCGTTCTAGGATCGTTCAAACACCTGATTCTAATCTCTTTTTCAGCTCCTTGCTGGAATCCAATGTGATTAATCATAGGTCCCTCTTTCTTCAAAGTGAGGGTCCTCTTAACCCTGCAACTCTCTTCTTGGCCCTTCGAAGAAAGTTGATGGTGACACTAGTTCTTCATGTCAGGCCCTTTATATCATATGACCTCAAGATGTGTCCTGAGGCTTAAATCACTGAATCACTTAGGGTTTTGAGCTTTGCCTCTTTCCACAATATCCAATTCTTATATTCCCAAACTTTGAATCAACGGACTCAATGACACAAGGATCAATGGTCCTCGTTCCTCCTTCAGATCTATTTCTATGATCTATTTAGACTCCAACCTTTACGAGTCTCTCACTGTCCTCCTTGGATATCTCCCAGAGTGGTACTCCTTTAAAATGTGTGAATCTCTTCCATGCGTCTCTTCCAGATCCAATGGTCTAGATTCAAAACACTCTTCGTGACTTCGCGAAGATTTATGTTTTCTCTTGGAAAAAATCTCGGAGATCTAACTCTCAGGTCTCATAATATCTTGCCACTTGTCATCTCCTGATGATGGATGATTATGCTTTCCTTTGGGACTTCAGCAAATCCTTCCTCCTTGCTGACACTTAGCACTTTTTTTTTCCAAAGACTTATATTGTTCTCAACCTTTCTCTGCTCTCCCTGTAGAGTTATGTGCTAGTTCTTCTACAATTTTGCTTGGCTTAAAACCTTCGAGGTTCTTGAATGTTTTCCTGTCCTTCCAGAGACCTTCTGGTTCCCTCTTAGAAACTCAACACTATTCCTCGTGAACTTACTTTATCCTTGGCAGACCCCTTGTTCTCATTCAAGCCTTTTGATAGCTTCTCCCTAAGCCTTTCCAGAACTATTAAGTCGTCTCCTTTCCTTTATCAATCCACACTTCAAAAACCTTCCTTCCTTAGAGTGTCCAACAACCTTGGGATTCTCTCAATGTATCCAACACTCCAGAATTTTTTGGTTCTATGTGCACTCGCACTTGCTTAATTCCCACCTAGAAGAGTCTTATAGAGTATTCAATAACTCTTCACTACACTTTCTCCTGTGCAGACTTTCTTTCTAAGGTATTCAATAACTTTGAAATTTCCCCTTGATTCTGTGAATTATTCTGGTGTGCCCTCCTGGAAACCTCTCTTGTGACTTGAATGAATTCATATACGCACTCCTTAAATTGGCTCACAGAGTTTCAACTCTCTGTCGCACACTCCTTGAACTTAGCCTAAATAACCATAATTAGTTCAACTCACTTGTCGATAGAAGATTATAATTATATCCCTGTATACGATTTCTAACATGCATCTACAGTATCAACACATATGCACGACATTCACAACTAAACATCCATTACACAGAAATTGATAAACAGGAAAATCTATTCCTTTTCTATTAATGGTGGAATGTCCATTACAATATGTGAGACTAGACTACGACTGAGTCTCGACTCTCAAATATCCCCTTATTACTATAGTACAATGAGAACAAAACTTGGGGATACCAGTTTCTAATACCTAGGTAGTTGGGAATTATGGCTAAGGGAACAATTGATCCTCCTTAGTTAGTTCCCTGATATATTTGGTCGATTATTATTGTTGGACTCTGCACATATGTCATAGAGCTATAGAACCTGACACTCTCTTGTACTTATGACCTAGTAAATTTTTTTTGTGGCTCTTAAGTAAGATCCAAAAATTGCTTCACCACCTAAAACTCTAGAAAAATCCTCCATGACTCGTGAATAAAATGAGGAGATTCAAAACCAACTACCAAAATTAAATATTCAAATCAATGAATTAAATGATAGGTCAATGGGAAGGGTTTATTTGATGAATACTAAAACATAAATAGAAAGGAATATGGATGAAAATAAGGAACAAACAAAAAGAATAATGGAATGGTTGGAATAGAAAATGGATGAAAAGTTGGAACAAATGGAAAATAATATTTTATAAGCCTTAAATTGGAGGCTCCATAAAATTGAAAACGTTTCTAAAGCAACTCATGAAAATAAGCATAGTATTTAGGTTGAACAACTTTCCAATAATACGAATTTTACAGGGGGATTTAACTTCAATATGGAGTTACTTATGGATGGTATAGAAAAGGAGTGAACCTTACCAAGTTTGAATTAAGGAAGTTTGATGGAACACAGGTCTCTATCTAGGTGAACCAAAGAGAGAAATATTTTGAACTGCATAATATTACATATGATAAGAAAAGGATTCACATAGAAAATTCAAAATTTCAAATAAAACAATATCATTGGTATCAATGGTATTAAAAAAGAATCCCCCTTATTATTATTATACTTGGGGTTTATTTACAGGAAACATAGAAGAACAATATTGAAAAGTTTTGGAACATGAATACTTTCGTCAATTGAAAAGAATCAAGCACTTAGGTGATATTGAAGATTATAATTCATAATTTCAAGAATTGGCCACAAGGGTGGATGAAATAAGTGATGAACATTGGTAGGAATCTTACATGGGTGGATTAAAAGAATAAATTAAACACGATATTATCTTAATGCATCCTACAAAGATTATTGAAGCTATGAAATTTGTTCATCATATACAAGAAAAGAATAATTCTACACACAAGTCTACCATTGGAGCATACACAAGAAGAAAATATCGTTTTGAGGTTCATAAGACAACCATACCTCAACCGACAAGGTTGACACCTCAACAAATGGATGAAAGAAGACAAAATGGCATATTTTTTAATTGTGACAGAAAGTGTAGTAAAAGGCATAAATGTGGTGAGAATAAATTATTCTACATATATTGTGAATAGGAATAAGATCAAGAATTTGAACCACCACAGGATCTAGATCTACAAGAGACTACTCCAATTATATCCTTTTAATGTTCCCAATAGGAATATGATTGGAGAGTAATGGTTTTCTA
Source organism: Picea glauca (assembly GCA_000966675.3). Lineage (NCBI taxonomy): Eukaryota > Viridiplantae > Streptophyta > Pinopsida > Pinales > Pinaceae > Picea > Picea glauca. Next base: position 210,179 of record JZKD02S1748966.1, on the reverse strand, counting down.
TTATTTTATGTCTATTTTTTTATAGATATAGTCAAACATTTTCATGACAAATGTGGAATGCTGTAATTTAATCTCTACCATATGGTCATTTCTTGAAACATATCACAGACTTTCAAATGCTCAAAATAATGGAAAATACCTCATGGAATTATTATTATGGATGGAATATGATACAAAAAAATAGCAAAGTTCTGGTGGTTTCTCTAGCAGTTGTAAAACAATTACCAACACTAAAAAATACAAGAAAAACCTGATGTATATGCCAAATTATTATCCAACATATGCTCCCAAACTGATCGAAGGCCACCTTAACTTCACACAATTTTCTCTAGTTCTATATTCTTTGCAAATGGCCTTCCAAAACCTCATGGATATAACCAAAATAGGCTATTCATTACAAGAAACCCTCTTACAGAGATCTTTGAGATATGAGGATGGGTTTCATGTGAGGCCTTGCAGGACTAATGACATTCAACCTATGAGGATTCCTTCAGAAAACCTCCTGTAGAAAATTTCAATCTGAAAATATCCTCGTGGGACAAACCTAGGAAATTAGCGTGGCCTCATAGGATCCTCGTCTTCACCCAGCAAGGATGTCATTGATACACCCTTTTAAACTATCCTTTACCTGGAAAATTAGTATCAACCTTCTCTGGATAGTTTCATAATCTCCTACACGAGCTGATCTACCTCCAAACTGAAACAAACTCAACTCAAGCTCCAATAGAAATCTTGAATGGATTCCCCTCTTCTCTAGTATTCAATTGAAATATTGGATGGATTCCCCTCTTGTCTAGTCTCGAATGGAAATCCTGAGTGCATTCCCCTCTTGTCTAGATAGGGTGGATATTACACCACTGAAACCAAACCAATACTGGAAAGTTTTTTCTAAACCCTAATGAAACAATGGCTCCAATAGCACATATAAAATGAGAGATAAAATCATTATCCCAAAGTGAGGCTCTACACCTCCTTTTATCTTTTTTCCCATCCTTCTAGAAATTTCCCCTTTTTGACCAAATCAAATGTAGTTTCTAGAATTACCCCCTTTTGACTAAGTCAAATATAATCCCTATCCATTTTTTTTCACTTTAATAATAAAATTTACTTTAATAATGGTTAAGTAACTCATTAATGTAAAGTTACTTTATTTGATTAATATCACTTTAAATAAACAACATATTTTAACTAAGTGACATTAAATAACCCCTTTTTACTTCATTTTTCTTTATTGACAAGCCACATAAGTTATTTTCACTGCTGAACATGGGAATCCAAAAATGGGGACATGATATTCTTTTCATTGATTAGCCGACATCGGTACTCTACAAACACTCAAGATACAAGGATACATAAAAAATAAAAATATAATAGTGTTGATTTATTTTGGTAGTACCCATAACTTCATCAATGTCAAATTAGAAAACGTATCTCAATTCCTTTGTATATATAGCACCAAAGTTTCAAGTAATGATTGCACACTAAGGTATCATTAATTGTTCTAGGAAGTTCCATAGTATTAATCTCAATATGGGGGAGTACTTTTTGGATAGTCCCATGATTTCCATCCAAATGGGTGGTGTTGATGTTGTATTAAGGGTCCAATGGTTACAATCATTAGGAATAGTGGTCGTTAATTTTCAAGATATTTTCACGATATTTTACTCAAATGAAAAGGAAATTAATATTAGAGGTACCCAAGGGAAACCCTCTTAGGTTATAAGCCCCAATAGCATGACGAAATTACTCAAAAAGAGACACCATGGTGTAATTGCACAATTGTGCTCACTAGATGTTCAAACATCTATTTCATTTTCTCTAGTGGATATCCAACTAGTTATCAACAACCATTCCAAGGTATTTGAAGAGATACCAAAGGGTCTTCCACCTGCTCGAGATGTTTATAAGTAATTTGTCTTTTGTTTTTATATTTATTATATTGTTTCTCACACATTTCTTAGCATGTTTTCTGCTTGATTATAAAATGTCATCAGACATGACTTAATAGGTAGGGTCTACAAACAGTGCCATTTAACACACTTGGAACATTTATTCCATAGATTGGGTGATTTATTCTCAGATAAGAAAACTTGTGAACCTAGGTGGAATTTTCTTGGTCCTACAATCAGTAATGTCACCAAATATTGTACAGTCATAGAGATTCCTTTAGAATCCATTTTGTCTATAATTCAATGTATGGCTTCTCACTTGTATTCAAAGCTGATAGTGCCATAGCTATATATTGTTTACCATGTCCATGATCCCATGCTTCTCTAGAAGTATCTATGAGTGAGACTTCTTGAGAATTATTTTGAATGGATTAATTATTTTCATGTTCTATGAATTTTTAATGTAGTAAGTAATTCATTAGCTAATTTTTTTTTAGATAGGAATTTGTCACATTAAAAGCAAATGAAAGCATGCACATATATAATCATGAAATAAGCACCCGCATCAAATTTTGACATACAAATAGAGTTGTAAACCATGTGTGTGTGTCTATATATATGTATATGTATATGTATATGTTTCATTATGTCTAAAATTTGTTAGGTCATATACAAAATGAGGGTACATAGCGTCTAATAATATGATGTAGATATAGGCCCATTGGTATAGAAAAAGAATATAAAAGAAGAGACGGGGGAAGAATTTAGATATTCTATGTATGTGGAAAAAATCAAGTCTTTTCTCTCATCAAGAAAAAATCTATTTTGTGTAAATTATCTACAATTGGGTTTTAGTATTCCCTTAGGATCTGTGCCATGATTTTGATTTTTTGAACTCCTCTGATTAATGATTGTTCCAATAATTATGGATAATACCTTAATGTATTATTAATTATTGGTTTATATCAGTGGTCCCTTTTGTTTCAGTTGTTTCCCAAGCCACTATTATGTTGTGCTTATGTTCAGAGGATGTTTTTTTCTTGAGTTGGTCATTCTTCAAATGTCTTAATGAAACATTATGGTCATCATTATTGTGAACATTTTTTGAGTACAATAACATAACCAATGTTTTACTTGTGCTATTTTGGAAGGATTCATAATTTCATTCTCACGAGTGGGTATTCTCCTAAGACACATTACTCTAAGGGATAGACTTAGACTTGGTATCACCCTAACATTGATTTTCATCGTTGGTCATTTACCTTGTCCTCATTACTAATTTTCATATTTGATCGTTGATTGAGTGGTATCTCCTATGTTCAATGGAAGTACATTTATTTTCATTCTTGGATTCATGGTATACCTTATATTTCATATTACTTATTAGTGGAATGCCTCACCTTTGACAACAATTTTCACTATCAACTTATTTGTGAAGGCTCTTCCTTGTGTACTACTTTCATCTAGTGAATTTGGTAATCATACATAATGGTGTGTTATTTTTAGTTTTTGTCCAAGACCTCCAATTCATTTCACATTATTGATACTATATCACATTGTTTGATGAGAGATTCTCTAATCATCTCCTTCAAATAGATTTCATCCTATCAATGTCAACTCATTCTCTATGGAAATGCAATTTATAGATTACTATAATACATTAGGGATTGTAGTGATTACTGGAAAATTTACTCATTATCAATAGTGGTTATACCTCAATGACTCGTAATTAATATATTATAAAGTGTTCAACAATAGTACACCTATTCACACTTGATGGACTATAGTGTGTACCTTAGTTTCCATTATCATCATGAATGGGTTACCTCACATCTATCAATGGTATACATCAATGATCTATGAATAGATGGCCTCTCATGTTCAACTTTAAATAATTATTCCCACGAATTAGATTCTTATAATTGGTATATTTTGATTGAGTAACTTGTACCATATAATATTTCCTTTCTAATGATACTTCCTAAGTTTCACATACAATACCACTTATTCATATGACATTGTTACTATTGGAGAATCAATTTTCCCTTCACTCTAGGCCAAATATTTTCTTAATGCATATTGAGACGTGGATCAGTTGTGTATTTTCTTGTGGTTATGTTATGATTCAATCCCTTAAAAATGATAAAAATTCAATGAATACAATCCACTTCAAGGGGGAAACCTCCTTTTATAGTATATCAAATTAAAAATACAATATTAGATGAGATAAGGTGATCTTAAGACTAGGTCTTCTTGATATATGTA
>JZKD02S1748966.1:150194-163407 GCA_000966675.3 Picea glauca | reverse complement strand
TTACTAAATTTAACCATTAAAATTTTCCCAATCCAATTTGTATATCAAAACAGACGTTTATCATCTACTACTAACTAAAATAAAATGCTAAATAATTTGTATATTCCAAAATACAATTAGTAAAATCAGTCAAACAAATTATAAAATACAATTATTAAAATCAATCTAACATTTTTTTAGTAAATTATCATATAATTAACCAATAAAATAAAGTAAAACATTACACATAAGAAAAGAAACAATACACGTGATAATAAAACTGGGGAATAAGAAATAAAAAAGTGAGACTCTTTTGTTAACACTTTTAACTTCTAAATATTCCAATTTCTTATATAAATATATTATTGATTTATTTGATCATATCAATTTTTATTAGTCCCTGTCGAAGGCGTAGAGGGACTATAATGATCGATAATTCATTGACTTCATATTAATATGTCCTTTGACTATAAATTTTCACATCATCTCTATTGTTCAAACTATAGAAGTAAAAATATTATTTTTTATATAATAAAAAAACCTTATATGTCATCGTCTCATTGGAGAATATATTGGAGGTCTTATTGCCAACTTTGATGTTCCCAATGTTATAAATGTTTAGATATCCAAAGTTTTGAGCTTAGACTCTCGTTTTAGTCCCTGTTGAAGGAGTATTAATTTTTATTACATTTTTACTAAAATATTTACATACCGAATGTTTTGAACATCAAGGTTGTTTTTTACTGTTTTTATTATTGTTTCTATTTCTATTTGTATTGAAATGTTTACATACCAAAGGTTTAGAGCATTGACACTTTTTTTGAGGTCCTTGAATATGCATGGAAACTTCAATGTTTACATAGCGCGAGGTCCTTAAATAAGTATGACAACATCAATGTTTACATACCATGAGGCCCTTAAACAACCTAACAACCTTAAATGTTTACCTAAATAGGCTTCTTAGAGTACATTTTTCTTGAAATTTTTCCATACAATGTTGCAGTGAATTTGGACAATATTGTTGTCCACTGCTAGTTGCATAGCCATTGTATCTTTCATACTTCTTCTATGCCTGGAATGCAATTTGGTCATCATTGAAGATACATACATTTTTTACTAGTTTGGTGGGCGCTTCTTGTTCACTGGTTCGTCGGTTGTTGCTTGTTGTTGTTTGATTCAAATTTGCAAGGTTGAGGACTTGCACCTGCGGTTGGACCTATTGGTGCTTGTTTCTTTCTTTTGTTTACTTCAACTTTGCAGGGTTGGGGTCTTGCATGCACAATTGGCACTATTTTTTTTACTTTGTGGGGTCCACGTGTTGCACCCACAATACGACATGTGCTTCTGTCATTCATCATTTCGGGGTAAGTTTCAATGCCATAATTTCATTTCTATTCGTTATTTGTCGTTCACTGTTTTCATTTTGCAAGTAAGAATGTTTGATTATTTCTACTGGCATGCTCGTCATATGTTTTAGGTTCCTTCTGTGCTTGGGATGCAATTTGGTAATCATTGGAGATAAATGTGTTGTTTACTGGTTCAGTGGTTTTTGCTTGTTTGTTGGCTCGTTGGTTCGTTCATTGTTGCTTGTTGTTGTTTGGCTCAAGTTTGCGAGTTTGAGGTCCTGGGAATGCAGTTGGGTCTGTTCGTTCTTCCTCGCTGGTTTGTTTCTTGTTGTTTTCTTTTGTTTACTTTGGCTTTACAGGGTTGGCGTCCTACACCAATAGTTGGAGTTGTTTTTTTCACTTTGCAGTGTTCAGGTCCTGCACCCACAAGTGGACCTGCAATTCTCTCATTTGTCATTTCTAGTGAAGTTGAGATCTGACGCTTGTCTCGTGCCTGCCTATCTTGATCTTAAATTTTTCTCCAATTTATTTTTCCTATCTCTTGACCATACCTACATGCCTTTGAAAAATGTTCTTGTAGAAGAAAAGGATACTGAGATGGTGCTAGTAAGAGTGGAATTATGTGGATTGAAAATTGCATTATTCAGTTTCTATGATGTTTGGCGTGAAATATTTCTAGCATAATGAATGTGTTCTCAAATGAATCACACCATTTACCTATGTATGAAGCCATTATCATTATAGGATACTTTAGTGTTGACATGATAAAAAATAGAGGCATAACAAATAATTGGACAACTACATGTGCAATTACAATCCCCGTTGTCTTTTTGTTAAGATAAAACATGTGCAAAACACACTTATTAACCATATATGATGAAATGTGCCCATATCACAATGAAACCTCTTTATCCTATACACAGACTGGTGTTACCACTATACAATTTTTCTTGTACTTAAAATATGAGATGTGCATCAAAGATACTGCAAAATTATATTTCCATGTCTCAAAGAATATCTGGATACTTTGCTGCAAAAAACCAAAATCATTTAGCTATGGCCATACAATTTCTTATTATTCTTTAGTTTGTAATATATTTTGGGTAGGAAAAAATTTATATAATTACAACCATGGATGAATAAAAGAAAAGGTTCATGTTTCTACCTATCGTTTATTCTATTCCTTGATTCTCATTTATTATATGCACATATTAATTGTTCTCCCCTGCATACGAGATTCCATTCATGTTCATTGTATTTTTTGTGTTCCCACATTGAAACAAACATAATAGCTGGAGAAAACGAAGGAGTATTTACCACAAGTGTGGAAGAGGAGATACAAAGGTACACACTTGTATTGTTATTTCATATTCCATTGTTTTGTATTTCATATATTTTCTGTATATGTGTTCACCTAATTTATTGTATGTAGATATTGTGTAATTTCCTACATAATAACTTATCTTCATGTCCTTTGTATTTTATGTGCCGCTACATTGAAATAAATTGAACTCTGTTTATTTTTTTTTACATGTCTTCCTTCATGTCCATTGTATTTTTCTGCATTTCTACATTTAAACAAACAGAGTAGCTGGAGAAGATGATGGACTCTTTGCCGCAAATGTAGAGGAGGAGTTACAAAGGTGCATGATTCTACTCTTATTTCATATTCCATTGTTTAGTATTTCATTTACTATCTATATATTTGTTCTACTTATTTACACCTATTTTAGTGTATGTAGATACTACGTATCTTTCTACATAGTAACTTATCCTCATGTAAATTGTATTATCTTTGCTACTACATTGAACTAAATAGAACTGTATTTCTTTATTTTACATGTCTTTCTGCCTACTAACTTACCTTCATGTCCATTGTATGTTTGTTGTTGCTACATTGAGAGAAACATATTGGTTGGACAAGAAGATGAATTCTTATATGCCACAATAGAGGGGGTTGAAGTACAATCTTCAAAAAGATATACCAATTGTGCTAGTAAATCAAAAACACAAAACAGTTGGGTGCATATAATATTGGACTACCAAATGATGATTTGGAAACAATGAGCCTTTTTTGAGACTTCTCGCTTCCAAAAATTACCCTCCCCATTTCTAATTTTCCAACTTTCTATTATCCCTTTTTTTTCCCTCCTTTATACTTAACCGAATTCCCCTTGGTTTTTTCTCTTATACTTTCGCTTTCTGGTTTCTTTTCTTGGTCGTCTTTCTGAAAATGTCTAGATGCACAGGTTGATACACTCACGGGTTCAAATTTATACTCATGCTTCTATATCATGACTCCAACCGATGGTTTCCTCCTTCCATACTTAGCCACTTTTTCTAACGCGGGCTCCCGGGCTAATGGGTTCAATATTGCGCCTCTAGCTTCAGAGGTTCTGTGATATACAGATTGGTCGTCGTACCCCCCCCATCATGCTCTATTCCCTGTTACACATTTTTTCAGTCCAAAAATCCGATGCATAGAATTTAATTGTCGGGTCTTGATGTTTCCTAAGTATCCCTTGACACCCTATTTCATATTCCATCTCCTTCAACCCTATATGTGACCTTTAGAAAAAGTATGGACAATATACAATGCATATTTTTATTTAGTCCTTCTAATGTTCATCTACACATGCTTGCATCAGAAAAAGTTGGACTAGTGACATGGCCATGAGCAGCCAATCATCGTAAACATCAATAGACCGATAAGTCCAAAGGTAAAGATTCATACATTGTGTTCCTCATATGTTTATCAAACATATATCCTCAACTATTACAACAACAATTACATAAAGGGAAATTTCCACTTATGCTCTTCAAATATATAACAAAGAAAAGAGATGTTAAAGAAAGTATCTTTCGGACAATCCAAGCAACATTTGTAATAGAATTGTGAACAAACATAGTACAAGATCTCAAGAAACTAACTAGCTCTACAATTGTTGTGCGTATACATCTACAATTTCATCCTCACTTTGCTCATAGATATCGACTTCACCAATTTTCTGTAGTTTTTCTTTTTTTATTGTGTAGTTGTATATTATATTGTTCAATATATTAATTGTTATGCTCACGTCCCCAGGTTGAGGATGTTTTGGTTGCAGTGAATGCGTACTCGACCCCCTTCTAGCCTGTATGTGCCAAATTAAAGTCTCTTTCCTTTGATTCTTCTTTCATAAATGATGATACAATTGATTTTCTACGATGTCGTAAAACATTCCCTTACATATATAGACATTTCCTCAATTCTTCCGTCCGAAACGTGGGCACCACAATCACACATTGTACAATTAGACAACCTTTGTTATAAGATGTGCTTCCTCGGTTAGCAGAATTTCCATATGAAGTATACCTACACAAAAGGCAAACAATGTCTACATGCTGTGAGACTTTCGGATAAATAACAAATTTACCTTAAATGAGGACAATGAAATACTGGATATCATCTGGAAAAAAAAAAAATTATATCAATTTTTGGCAGTAAATGAAAAAATATCATGTGTGTCTGTAATTTTTCTTCAATACACAAATGAATGTTCATTAGACTCAAGTTATTTGGATTTTACATCTATGGTTGTAAAATGTTCTCTCCAGAGATTTTGTCTCTTTTTGTGCACTTGAAAAAACAAGGATAATCTAACTACAAATCAAATTGTTGTTGTTATTTTGATTTCTTTTTGCATCTCCCAGTAAGAATTTTTCATATTTGTTGGGGTGTCCAAATAAAAAAAAATGGTGGCTAGTTGTTGATTTTTTTTACGAGTTTGCACCCTTTTGGGTGCCCAAATTAGAAAAATGTTTTCCAACTATATAGTCATGGTAGGATTTCTGCATTTTTTGGGTGCCCAGATAAAAAAGAAGATGATCTCCAACTATACATTTATGGTATGATATATGCATTTTCTCTATTCCCTAATTGAAAAAATAAGGATCAACATGGATTGAAGCATGGGATTGATATCTTCAGATCTTGTTATAGATATTGGGTAGTTCGAGCATTGGAATTCATACAGGTAGATGCATTTATTTTTGATGTACAAGAACATAGGATTGTTTAGTCTAGAAATGGGAAGCATGAGGAAAAACCCCACAAAAAGTATCCAACTGTGAATAACTTAGGCCCATCCTTTGAACCATTGAAATGGCTTGCTGCTTTGGGTAGAACCATCATGCATTTACAATAATATTGGAAATCTGGCATTGTTAAAACTGATAGTGATAGAACATGGCACTATTAGAAGAAAATATCCATAGTGATCTTGCTTCATGGTAAAATAGAAATAGGCAAGTTTCTTGTTCCCCATTTGGGGTTTTGGTTATAGTTGGGATACAATGGTGAAGCTCTGCTAGTTTTGTGTTGTCTTGTGTTTGGAAGACTTTTTCTCATATCTCATCGCCCTGATTATTTTCTTATGGGAATATATAACAGATGTAAGAGAAAACCAATTCCACATGTTTTTTATTTTATATATCAAATTGTTTGATGCATAGGTTGATGTGTAATTCTCTATCGACCCTTGTGGGATCTCACTTAGCGCCTTCTGTGTTCATGCGTTTCCTTGTGCCTTGATTTTCAATAAATTTGGTGTTTACTTGGCCCTTGTTTATATGATTTGTTCTGGAAAATTAATGATACATTCAGGATCTTGTAAGTTTTTCTATGATCTTAAAGAATATACAGGACCTGCTTTGCCTTTTAATATCAGATCTGTGATGAAAATGTAGTATGTGTCTTGTTTTACCCTTTTTCCTTGATCGATGAACTTAGAAAAATTCATCTCCGGGAATATTTTGAAATAAAAGGATATATACTATGTGAATTCCAATGGAACTATCATATCAACCACAGAACATTAAAATTCAAATTCCCCATTGTTATACTTACGGTGAAGTTAGCAGTACAATAATTTTACTTAAACATCCCCAAATTTATTTTCTTGTCTCTTTTTGATGCTTCTCTTATACAAACACATCCTGGAAAGTATAAGCATGGATCGCTTTATCTATTCCTTGATTGAAGAGAGTGTTCACCTATTTAATGCACTTCATAGTTACTATTAATACCATCAATGGGGATTTCTTACACCAATTCTCGCTTTTGAAAATTTCCATCCCCTTTATTTTTTCCCTCTTCTTTCCCTTTCTATTTTCTTAGTCATTTTCCATAAAATGTCTAGGTGTGTGGGTTGGAAGATTCACATATTCAAATTACCACTGATACTTTTATATCATGAGTCTGACCGACTTCTTCCCCGCTTCATATTCAAAAAACCTTTTGGATCGTGGGTTCCTGGGTAGGCGGTCTCAACATTGTGTTTCCATTGTGTCACCGCCTTCAAACATCACATAGAGTTTCCCGATCTAAAAATTGGCAACCAAATTCCCATTTATTTTTCTCATTTACTTTCCCTTTCTAGTTACTTAGTCATTTTTTTTAATGTGTCATTTTTCCGAATGTCTCATGATTTTATGTACAACACCCAAAGTTCCACAATATACAAATTGACTATGGAACTCCATCATTGTCCCATGTTTTGTGTTACACATTTTTCAATCAAAAGTTGGGATACATACAACTTGACCATCGCGCCCTCATGTCTCCTGAGTAGAACTTGTGGTCTTGTTTTCAGGCCCATCAATATTCTTTGTTCTGAGTATGTCACATGCTTTTATATCACGATTCTAACCAACCGCTTACCCATTTCATACTTGACCACTATTACCATCATCGATTCCTGGCCAAGCTTGCTCAACATTGCACTTCCATTGTTTCTCTACCTACAAACAACACCCAAAATTCTGTGATATACAAATTGACCACTGAAATCTGTCATTTTTCCCTGTTCCATGTTACACATTTTGTAGTCAAAATTTTGGAGACATACAATTTGACCATCGGTCCCTCGCTTATTGTGATTATAACTTGTGACCCTATTTTGAATCATGGTCGAGCGCTCTCCATACTTGGCCATTTCTTGGAATCTCTTTCACGGGTTGGCAGATCGACAAAATTTGCAATGCTTGATATCTCCTTGCCATCCCCACCACCTTCACACTTCTTTCTAGATATGCAATTACTAATATTTAATTCTAATAGCTCATCATGCAAGAACCGTTAAGATTGTCATTAATCTCCAAAAGGCTGGAGAATATTTGTCATTAATACGAATTAAACCAAGATTTGTGAAGGGTTATGTTATCCTTTCCAAGTGTTCATTTCAAGCATCATGCAATCTCTTTCACACGTCGTTCGTTTGGCGCATTTACAAAATCTCTAATCCTTAATCTCTCTTTGGCATCACCACCACCACCACCTTCACACTTTTTTCTAAATATGCAATTAGTAAGATTTAATGGTAACAACTGATTACACACAAACCATGGAGATTGTTATTGATCAGTGAAAGGATCGATGAGATCTTCCATTTATATGGATTAAACCAAGATTTACAGAGGGTTATATTATCCATTCTGAATTTCAAGTTCAAACATCATCTGGAGCAAACTGAAATTATCATTAACTTATGGAAGCAATTCGACAACAGTTCTATTCAAATATAGTAAACACCTTCGGGCATGATTACTAGAGGTTCTATTACTCCAGGGCATATTCTTACTACTCATATCCCTATGCCCAGGAGAAAAATATGGGATGGTCCCTTGGTGCACTGAGAGATATATTTCAAGCCAAAGAATTCCAAGGCAACCATGCCTACTCAGACAACCTAGCTGCCTACTTTGATGGTTAGCAGAGAGGTTGATGTAGTCGATTTTGAGACAAAAGAATATGATCTGATCGAAGATGATATGATAACAGATGATGGCAATGTAAATTTTATTCCCACTCATGCGCCTAAATTGAAATCAACCATAATGGGGGGCACTTCCTAGCTCAGCGATGGTGGCCCTGACAAGACCAAAAGAAGGGGTTTCAAAAAAGAAGTCGATGTTGAACGAAATAGCCGCTTTGAAACTCAAGAGTAGGAATTCCATAGGTCCAAATTAGTCTGTTCTGGGTGGAAGTATTTCACTGTAAAGAAAGAAATAGTCTCTTAATGATCCCAGAGATATATTTCAAGACAAATATTTATTCAATTGCAGGACCACTCTCTTGTTCTCCAGATATACAATTAACATATTAGGGGTTGAGGACCAGAACTCCCACTTGTGCAGGTCATATTCCTACTACTCATCTCCTTCCACCTAGAATGGACTAATTTGGGCCTTTGGAATTGCCCATCCAACCTGTGTCTTTGGAGTCTTCGACTGTGAGGAGGTGGTCTCTTGGTTTGTACTAACTTTAAGTTTCAGGCTCTTCCTATTTCCCTACAACTTTTTTATTCTTCTTCCTCATGAGATGCTTGTGAGAACTATCAATTTTACCACGAGTATGGTCTCTTATGTCCTCCTGCATTTGAAAAAATTTGGGTTTCTTACTTGGGTGCTCCTTTGGAGCGATGTTGTGGGATGTCATGCTCTTCACAATGGTGGTCACGGATTGGAAACTCTTATCCCCTAGGCCTTTTCCCTATTATTTGTACAATTGAGTGGTGCCTTGCAATGTCTCTAGGTCGCCAGCGTTAGGAGCATGAGTGTTGTTCACCTGCTTCAAGCAAAGGAAGTATTCCACTACAGAACCACTCTCATGTTTCTTTGTCGTCTCAGGTCTTCCATAAGATATTGATATTGTGACAATGAGCATTGACCTTCCGAGGAGAAGACTACAAGGAATTCCCAAAAAAATACATGGTAATGAGTTTTGTATGCATGTTGAAGAGCATCTCGATGGATCTTAAATGTTGTCCCACTAGAGGAACAACATAGAGTTGTATGCATGTTTATTTTTTGTTTGTAGATTTTATACCAGTGTTTATGACAAATATGTTCAATGTTTTGGTGTAAAGAACTTAGTCCAATTTCTATGGATAGATATACACTACCCAATATTTTTTTTTCAAGGATTTACTATTAAAAGGATTTCCATGGAATCTGGGTTGCTTCTTCTTTTTTGAATTTAACACCTCTTCTCATTAGCATCGTTTGATAGTATTGTAGTTCTTGACTATTGTATTGGTTCAAGTAATTTGATCTAATATGGAGCATTTAAAAATTATATGACAATGCATTGCGTTGATCACATCAAGTTTCTATGGAAACAAAAATGAATTTTAGACAGTTTCAAACCAACATTCAATTTTATTCGTAATGAATATAGAACATAGCAATACTAAATCACGATGTAGTAGTTGGGGCCACACCCTAGAAATTTTGTTTTCATCTCAGCCTTGCTAAGAAAATGATTTCTTATTTCCCTTTTTCTTCTTTGATTCCTTTACTCCAAAAGAGAACATTTTATTAGTTGTCCATCCCCTGGCCTCTATTTGAGCACTTTTTTACTTTATTAATGAAATTACCAAATTTCTTGTTCACGAATTAAAAGAAAAAAAAAATGATCTATGGTGGTTGTAGTCAAATGGGTCTATGAACTCAACTACAATATCAAAATTGAAGATCGTCATTGTTGTTTCTAGACATGCAATTATTAAGCTTTAATGCTAACAACCCATCATGCAATAAGTTTAATACTTAAGTTAATATGTCAAATTCATGGAAGAATGTATCAAGAGGACAATTACTCCCACAAGTTGCAATAAAAACTAATATTCAACAAAGCATTTGCTCACACTTGGTACAAGAACAATAGAATACGAGTAAGTGGATAAAATATTGGACTAGAAAATGATGGTTTTGAAACAATGGGGCTTGTTTTGAGACCAAATCCTGCTTACAAAAATTTCCCTCCACTTTCCTATTTTCTGACTCTTTTATCCCCTACTTTTTCCTCTTCTATACTTAACCAAATTCCCCTTTATTTTTCCCCTGTAGTTTCTCTTTCTTGTTACTTAGTCATTTTTTCTGAAAATGTCTTGCTATGCAGGTTGGTGAATTCATGGGTTCACATTTTTATTCATTCTTTTATATCGTGACTTCGAACGAGTGCTTCCCCTTTCCATACCTAGCCAATTTTTCGATCGTCAGTTCCCTCACAAGCCTTCTCTAAATTGCACTTCCATTGTTCTGTGACCTGGAAACAACACTCTAGCTTCTACGATATGAAAATTTACTTATGGACTCCCATATCATCCCCTCTTTCATGTTACACATTTTGCATTGAAATATTCTGATACATACAATTTCACCATCGGGGACTCACGTCTCCTTGGGAACCCTTGTCACCCTATTTTGAAGACCGTCCGACTTCTTTCCACACTTGGCCATTTCTTGGAATCTCTTTCACGAATCTTCGGGTTGGTAGGATCAGGAAATTTCCAATTCCTACTCATTGTTTCTTGTGCCCGCCACCTTCAGACTTCTTTTCGGGTATATGCAATAAGTATGCAACTTCTCCAAAAACATACAAAAAATATCTTTCCATGAAATGGAGTATTTGTTACAGATTTGAATATATTATCCCTTCTTTTCCCTCTTCTATACTTAACAAAATTCTTGTTTCCTTTTCCCCTCTACTTTCTATTTCTGGTTACTTAGTCATTTTTCCAAAAATGTCTAACTACATGGGTTGGCGGACTCTTGGGTTCACATTTTCACTCATTCTTTTATATCGCAACTCTAACCGACTTCTTCCAATTCCATACTTAGCCACTTTTCAAATCTCATATTCCCAGGCAGGCGAGCTCCCACATCATACCCTCTTCTGTGATACACAAATTTACTGTCGGACTTCTACGATATACAATACAACACCTGGACTTCCGTGATATACAAATTTATTTCCAGACTCCCACATAATACCCTCTTCCGTGATACACAGTTTGCACTCAAAATATATAAGATCTATAATTTGACCTTCGGGTCCTCACGTCTCTTGGGTAACTATCGTCACCCCATTTTGAAGCCCATGCATCTGCTTTGTATACTTGGCCATTTCTTGGAATCTCTTTCGTGGATCATCGAGTTGGTTGGTTCACGAAATCTCCAATTCCTAATCATTGTTTCCTTTTCCTGCCACCTTTTCACATCTTTCCAAGTATGCAATAACTAAGGTTTAATTATAACAAATTACCATGCCTCCAAGAGACAATCATACTAACTATACCTACACAACTTGTCCAGAAACATGCAGAAAATACCCCGCCAGGTAATTGGATATCTATTACAAATATCAATATATTAGTGAAATGAGTCCCACCGATTGTTTCCCTATCCCATACTTACCTAATGTTTCTCTTGTGGGTTCCCAGATAGGTGGACTATACTTCTAATGTTCCTTGAACTACAAAACACACCTCGTCTTCCACAATATACAAATTGACTTCCTGACTCATCCCCTCTTCCATGTTACACATTTTCCACTCAAAAGTTCTGATACATACAATTTGATCGTCGAGACCTCACGTCTCCTCGGGAACCATTGTCACCCTATTTTGAATCCCTTTCGACCATTTTCCACACTTTTATATTTCTTGGAATCTCTTTCGTGGATCGTCGGGTTGGTGGTTTCAGGAATTTTCCAATTCCTAGTTGTTGTTTCATGTGCCAACCACCTTCACACTTCTTTCCAAGTATATGCAATAAGTATACAACTTCCACAGAAACATGCAAAAAATATGTTTCCAGGAAATGGGATATCTATTACAAATTTGAATATATTAACCCTTCTTTTCCCTCTTCTATACTTAACCAATTTCCCATTTATCTTTCCCCTCTACTTTCTCTTTCTCGTTACTTAGTCATTTTTCTGAAAATTTCTAGCTACGCGGGTTGGAGGACTCACAGGTTCACATTTGCACTCATGATTTTATATCGTGACTTTGACCAACCTCTTGTCCATTTCATACCTAGCCACTTTTCTGATCGCAGATTCCCGGGCAAGCAGGTTCTAGATTTCACTTCCATTGTTCTGTGACCTGCAAACAATACTCTGACTTTCAAGATATACAAATTTACAATCAAACTCTCACATCATACCCTCTTTCCTGTTACACATTTTTCCCTCAAAAGTTTTGAGACCTACAATTTGACCGTTGGGTCCTCATGTCTCTTGTGGAACTATTTTCACCCCATTTTGAAGCCTGTCCATCAGCTTTCCATACTTTTCCATTTCTTCGAATCTCTTTCGTGGATTGTCGGGTTGGCGGGTTCACGAAATATCCAATTCGTAATTACTATTTCCTGTTCCTTCCACCTTTGCATTTATTTCCAAGTATGCAATAACTAAGGTTTAATGCTGACATCTCACTATGCCTCAAGGATACCATCATAATAATTGTTTGTACACAACTTGTTCAGAAACATGCATAAAATGTCCTGCCAGGTAATGGGATATCTATTACCAATATCAATATATTAGCGAAAATGAATTCCACTGTCCATTTCCTTATTCCATACTTACCGAATTGTTTTCTTCCAGGTTCCCAAACAAGCGGGTTCAATATTTCCCTTGCGTTGTTCTACGACCTGCAAACAACACCTAGAATTCCAAGATATACATGCAAAAAATATCTTGCTAGCTAATAGGATATATATTACAAATTTCAATATATTAGCAAAAACAAGTCCGGCTTACTGTTTCCCTATTCCATACTTAGACACTTTTTCGATTGTGGGTTCCTGGATAGGTGGGCTCGAGATTTCCCTTCCATTGTTCTATGACCTACAAACAAAACCTGGAATTCTACAAATATACAATTTGACCGTCAGGCCCTCACCTCTCCTGAGAATACCCTGTAACCCTATTTTGAAACTCATCCAATTTCTTTTCATACTTGGCCATTCCTTACTTGCTCTTCCCTGTCCCCGTCACCTTTGCACTAGTTTATAATAAAAAATTATTTCAAAAAACATTAATATATATATATATATAT
>JZKD02S1748966.1:77283-98656 GCA_000966675.3 Picea glauca | reverse complement strand
AAAAAAAAGTACAGTTCTTTACCAAAAAAAAACATGCTTAATAGACAAAAGGTACAGTTCTTTAAAAAATAAAAATAAAAAACACAGTGAAAAAGCCCCAGTCATTATAGAAATAGCATCCCAAAATACACAGACCTTCATAACATAATACATCCAGCCATATAACATTGATTGTTACAGTATACTAGCTTTTAAAACAGCAACCCAAAGTCTTTCCTGTATCAATCCTCTAAAAGTTTATTGTTAATCTTTCAAAGAGTTTAAATGTCCTTCCAAAACCTTTGCAAAAAAGATACCATCATCTACCAAACAAAAAGCATCCTTTGAAACAGCATCCCAAAATACACAGACCTCCATAACATAATACATCCAGCCATATAATATTAGTTGTTATAGTATACTAGCTTTTAAAACAGCAACTCAAAGTCTTTCCTGTATCAATCTTCTAAAAGTTTACTGTTAATCTTTCAAAAGAGTTCAAATGTCCTTCCAACACCTTTGCAAAAAAGATACCATCATCTATCAAACAAAATGCATCCTTTGAAAGTTGATCAGCAACCTGATTGTATTCTCTATAAATATGTTTTGCTTCAATTTGATGAAAACTCCCATTCAGAAGTCTAATCTTTTCCATTCAGCAATCTGATTGTATTCTCTATAAATATGTTTGGCTTCAATTTAATGAAAACTCCCACTCAGAAGTCTAATGTTTTCCATTCACCATTACATAGAGATTATTTGTGAATTACCATCTATTTTTACAAATCAAACTTATGCATTAACCTGTGTTTTAAAAAAGTCTTAGATAATAGATCTTATAGGTCTTACATAATTTAGATATTTTTATAGCAATAATTCCTCCTACAAGAAATCTTAGATAGTTCAGAGATTTTTATAACAATAATTCTCCCTGCCATTATAAATAATACCATACAAGAACTTTGATTAATACATTAACCAGTATTTTATAACAGTAACTTGTATTAATATGCTACACAGTATATTATAACAGGACTCAGAATAATTCTCTTTTCAGGTATAAAGAATACAACACTAACCTGATTCATCCCATATGTTATTGAATAGTATGGGTTTATCTTCCTTTAAGAGATTCCCTTAGAACCGGACAAAGACATGAAATAACTTGCATTAATCAGTTATCCATTTAATTACATTAAATAAATGTCTAAATTTCTAGACACAGATTTCATGGAATTTCTTATTCGAGCATTTAACTTTTTTTTAATTTTATTATTAAAAAATTCTACATCACAGAAAATTTAACGAGATTTATTTTTCTTAAAATCTCGTTTATAATATAAATTTATCCTTTTAGAATATAAAATTTTTTTTATCTATCGAAAGAAAAGATTTAACTTTTTTTTTTAATTTTATTATTAAAAAAATTCTACATCACAGAAAATTTAACGAGATTTTTTTTTTTTTAAATCTCGTTTAGAATATAAATTTATCCTTTTAGAATATAAATTTGTTTTATCTATCGAAAGAAAAGATTTCCACTATCTTATAAGGGGCCCATATGTTATGGAATAGCATGGGTTTATCTCCCTTTAAGAGATTTCCTTACGGCATGAAATAACTTGCATTAATCGGTTATCCATTTAAATGCATTAAATAAATGTCTAAATTTCTAAACACAGATTTCATGCAATTTCTTATTCGAGCATTTAACTTTTTTTAATTTTATTCTTAAAAACTTTACATTCCAGCAAATTTAATGATAATTTTTTTTTTTAAAGATAAATTTATCATTTTAGAAAATAAATTTGTTTTATCAAGATTTCCTTCCACTGTTTTATAAGGGGCTTAGATTTGTGTCAAAGGTTTATTAATAAGTTAATTTATTTTTTTAATTTTTGAAATAATAATGTTGATTTAATTGATTACAGTTTTTGTTTTAACTTTCAAAGTAATAAGTGAAGGGGTTCAGAAGCAGAACACACAGACAAATAACCCACAAAATAGATTGTATTGCTTGATTGATTAAACCAGATACATATGCCTCGTATTTATAGAGGCCTTTAGAAAACACTCGAGCGTCCAGAAGGTTCTCGTAGTGTCGGTGGATTGTCACGAGGATATGGCAGTAGAACTCTCTCGAGGTTGGTGGAAGCTTCGGTTGGTAGAAATTAACTTTTTTCCAACACTCCCCCTTAATTGCTACCACTAATTACATCAATATTTTCAATGTCCAATGCTTCTCTCAAATATTCAAATTGGTCAAGTTGCTCTTTTGATCTGCAATGTCTCCTCTTTAACAAATACATGTCTTGGTTAGGTCTTTATCTGAGTCATGTCATCATCTTCAATTTTTATCTTCATATGGTTGGGCTTCCTTCAATGTGCTACTTTATTACACAACACACGCTCACTTGAGTTTCATCATTTTTGTTTCTTCTTTTGTACCTTCATAACATTAATTAACCCTCGAACTTTTGCGTCTTCCTTTTTGCACCTGCAAACAACTGATCATTGATGTCCATATAAAAAGAGATCCATCTACCGAGATACATGGGTACCATCCACTGTACTCGCCAGTTCTCTAGGTATCCTTTTCACATATATGGTTCATCAATATATTAGACTCCTTTAGTCATAATTTGGTCCCAACTTACACTCTGAGATTACTTAATCTCACAGTCTTCCCCTTAATCAAAGATCTAACTTCTCCAATCACCATAAAACTTAGGTACAAGTACACCTCACCACCCTCGTACCTATCTAGTGATTAATTCCACAGCTTGATGTCACATCCACTCTTTATGCCTTAGAGGGATACACACTACATGATCATACTAATCCATGTAGGCCTATCTCAACAGGGCTTACTAAACACTTGGGGAATATAGATTGCCTTTCCTATGGCTAAGCTTTAGAATTTTGGACCAATAACCTCTTGGGGAATATAGCTTTCCTATGCCTATGGCTAAGCTTTACAACTCAAAAACCTCTAGGGTGTCGGGTACTACCGATCATGCACCCCTTACATCATATATGCATCATTTCATGTCAGGTACAAAAATTCCACATTCTTTACTAAATGCCCAACAAATTACAATCCCATTACATATGAACTCATTCAATATGCCCAATAAGCCCATTGCTTATTATCACTATACATGTCCTCTATGAAAAATGAAAACAGGGCTGCAAGAAGTCTACCAACTCCAATTTGAAATCACACATGACTTAGACATTTGACCTTGACCTTCTTAACTTTCTCTAAGATTGAAACTCACATGACCATTCTTAACACAACAACACCGCTTCACATCTCTACATCTGCTAGGTTAGCACAAGCCTTAACAGTAGTAGCTAAAGTAAATTCATTAGGCTGCACGCCATTATTGACCAGATTATTTGGCACAAATCTGTCACTCTCATATCCAATTTTAATAATGTCGGCATGTAGATTTTTACCTTCAGAGAGAGCCTTCATCTTTGTGCATCGATGCAGCGTCAAAGCATATGCCTAAACTTCTCCATGGTGATGAGAAATGGTGCTTTCGCAAGCTCGGAAAACCAGACTTCGAATTTGCTTTTGCCAAATATTGTCAAATTTGTATTGAACACCCTCAAAAGCGAGGGAAATTGCCTTTCTGTAGGACTGGAGCTTTTCCACTATGGAGGGCAGGTTTGAATCCGACTCCACCACCAGGCGGTTTTTCCTTATAACAAAGTAGTGTTTGTCAGGCTACTCCTCCAACGATATCACCAAAAAATCTCTAACACAATCGACCCGTTGAGTCTCCTCTTTCAAGATGGGGCAATACTGAACAACATTACCATTAACACGGGACTCTCTGGAGGCATTCGCTTCTTCTATGCACTTCCAGAGCAGTACTCTCAACCTTACGACACTCAGGGCAGCTCAATGCTTAGCGTTCAACTCTCACTGAGAACAGAAATGGGGGCGGCTCCGTTTGACGGCTACCTCCAACACGAAACCCTCGACAACCTCCTCTGCTTGGCTTCAACTTGGCTCCCTCAACTATTCCGACAAGCGCAATCTTCACTTATTCTGCGGCCTCTTATCTAGATCCGCAGGTCCTCTCCCAGCTTATTGCTCTCGATCTGGGCTCTCAGCCACGACCACTCTTTTCTCACGGATCTGGGCTCTTTTCTCAACCACAACTGCACAACCTTCACAGCTTACACTTGCTCTGCTCTCCTTGAAGACTCCTGTGTTTTCGTTGCAGCTCTTCAGCTCTCACGCTAACCTGGAAGCTGGGGCTTCCACTCTAACAACTTGCTCACCTTACAACAACTCGCCAACTATGCAACAGGGGAGACTCCTTTCAGGATCTTGGGCTCTCCCGCGAGGGAGTGAGCCCAATTCTAAGCTCTGATACCAAATTGTAGGGGTTCAGAAGCAGAACAAACAGACAAATAACCCACAAAATAGATTGTATTGCTTGATTGATTAAACCAGATACATCTGCCTCGTATTTATAGAGGCCTTTAAAAAACACTCGAGCATCCAGAAGGTTCTCGTAGTGTCGGTGGATTGTCACGAGGATATGGCAGTAGAAATCTCTCGAGGTTGGTGGAGGTTGGTGGAAGCTTCGGTTGGTAGAAATTAACTTTTTTCCAACAATAAGTTTGATTCAAAAATTTGTAATCATACATATATCTTTCAAAATCAGTAAATCCATAATAAAATAGAAAATGAGATAATGAATCTAAAAATACAAAAAAAAAAAAAATCCTTCATTTTCGATAGTGAAACCAGATTGAAAGTATTCTAGTAAATAAGAAAAGTAAATTATTTATCATTTTTGGTAATATAAATTTGTCTCCATATGAAAAAATGAGATTTACATTATTTTATAAGCCACACTAGTTATTCAAGATTTCAGACTTCCAATATCTATCTTGACGAGAGTTAAGAGTGAAATTCGAAGTTCCCCAGTGACTGCGGACTCACCATTGAATGGAATTAATACGAGATACAAAATGAATGATCAATCTCAAGTATCTATCTAAACAGAAACATAAAGAAGACTTTTGCATTAGTTGGACCAGTGAGATTCCATTTGATTTCAATTGAAGTCATCATTGCATTCATTGAATGCAGCATTCCTTATAAACAATTGGAGAACGAAGTATTTGGGGTGAATACAGAAATAGGCCTTTGGAATCACATGACTAGTAGGAAGATTTAATGATGAAAATGAAGACACCACAAAACTAAAAGGAAACAGATTAAATAATAAAAATGTTTCCACTGTATGTTTGATTCACTATCACAGGTTTTAACTATATATTTGGATTTTTAGTCCCTGCCCTTTAGGTTGCAGGGACTATTAGTAAATGATTTTTATCTTTTTTATTAGTTATGCATTGAAACCAACGCAACATGAACCATCTTAACCAAAGTTTAGAGAGTCTTATACAAATTTTTAACTCGGATTTGATTTTTATCTAAACTTTTCAGTTTGAGGTTTTATTTGGCTTCTTCCCAAGGTGAGGGAGAAGATATACAAAGTATTTCCTTTGACACTCCAGAAATGAGAGAGTTTTATAGAATTTCTTAACTCATATTTGATTTTTATCCTAACTTTTCAATTTGAGGCCTTATTTGGCCTCTTCCTGAGGCTAAGGAGAGGATATACAAAGTAATTTGTTTGACACTCAAGAAATGATGATTAACTTAATCTGTACATTTTTTGAGGTGAACTAATGCTATCTCTAGAGATGAACTAATGCTATCTCTTGAGATAGCAATAGTTTCTTAACATTTTTTGTTTACACTAGTTTTTTCATATCTCATCTTTTAATCATTTAGCCTGGCATGGTTGTTGTGTCAAGTAGATCTGTGGACAGTTATCAAAGAGCATCCTTTTGAGTGGCACGTGTCTTCGGTTTTAGCTAAATGTCTTCGGTTCTAGATAAATGAAGAATACCATAGTTCATCATTATCCATCACTATCTTTTCTTGTCCATCAATGTCTTTGGCTCGCCCAGTTTCTACAGGAAGAAAAAATCAAGAAGAAGAGTGTCTTTTCTTTATTTCACTACCACCAATGGCTCGCCTTGTTTTAACCACAGGAAGTAGAAATCAACAACTAGTTGGGCATGTGCTCACGTTACACATGGCCGTGTTATACAACTTCTACCACTATAACCTCCAGGTGTGCCCACGAGGCCCCTTACGCGACACACATTGTAAGTCGGGGGGAGTTGAACTCGAAACCTCATGGAACTTCATTTTCACGGAACTTGCCAATTGAGCTGCCCCCCCAGGGGCTAAATTCAAGTAACATTGTTAAAACACACTATACTAATAAATTTTTCTCTTGGTTGTCATATATCTTCATTTCCAATAGAAGCTTGGGAAATATATTATTAGAAGTCATAACCTTCTTTTCGGAGAAGAAAATACACCACACAAGTCCTGTAGGCCTTTCCATTCCAAATGTTGTTAAGAAAAATCCTAGCGGTGAAGTTGCTTGACTGGGGCTTGAAATTGGAGAAAGAGAGCAACGTATCTAATGCATGCATCTCTAGAGGAAACTTGAAAATTAAAAAGGAAGAGAGAGGGCCTCCAAATTGAGCCTGGCTTGCACCCTCTGATTAGATAGTCGACATGTAGATGAATGCATGACATAGTGAGGTTAATAATTTACTGGAAGATCTTCCTCCACTTTAGATATTCTTTCCATGTTGAACTTTGTTCCAACTACATAAACTGAAAGGAAAAAAATGTTAATAGATGAATACTCCAAGTCTCCAATAGATAAACTTGAAGGGAACAGAGTACAAGACCAAAAAATATTGTTGAAACCTGCAACACAAAAATGACTAAATGACTTAAACCTGTGATACAAGAAAATAAAATGTGATGAAGTGTCCTGATGGTAGAGAAGGTTTTGCCTTAAATTTCTAACTACTCGCCTCCCCACACCCTACCTCTCCACTTTTGAGCATGTCTTCTAATTTTTTTGCTACGTGGAGTTGAGCAAGAAATCGTTCCCTCTATGTAGAATTTCAATATGTAATGACCCCATCATTATGACAACAAGCGAAGCATAAGTCATTTTTTTTTTTATTTTTTAGGCAAGAAGGCGATGTCAACAATATTTTAACCACACCATTGATGACGAATGAAAGCACACAATCCAGGCAATAGGCTACTATGACACCACGCACGGGAACAAGGGAAACTAGGCAAGAATGCATAGAATAACGAGGAACGACTACCCACCCAACACAAACACGGCCATGCCTACCAAGTAAAGGAAAACATTCCCATCCCGACACAACAGCCTAGAAGAACAATGACTAGAAACTCAAGGTGCGCGAACCAATGCCTGAAGGCATTCAACCCATGCGCCAAAAGAAACTTGCAATGCTCTACCGCACTCACTCAGGTTGTGCCTACTCCAACCAAGATCTTGTTCTCTGTTATCCCACAGGGCACACCATGATCCCCTCATCAGGAATCATGCCATTCCTAGGTGATAGGAGCGTCAATAACCTTGGCGCAGACATAAGCTGTTCAGACTGAGGACTCTAGAAAATTTGATGTGCAAGGAACCAAATACCGATAAGAAAACCACACCCCAACCCCAACAATAGGTCGATGAGACGCCAAAGGACTACACAAGGAAAACTCTAACCAACATAAGACTTCGTCAACATCCCACCCATTAATCACATCTAAAATAGTCCATACTGACAGTCTAAATTTAACATAAATTACCAATCTAATAGTAAGTCAAGTTTCAATTAGCCACCATTTACAACTTTATATTAACATTGAATTCAACAATTCTAAATTGCAATTAAGTCAATATATGTCAATTTAAATTAACATTAAAGACAGTCTAAATTGGCATTCTGAGATTAATCACCAAATACCATCCCACAGAGCAGTTAACCCCCTAAACATTCAGTAACAATATCAATGTATGAGCTGCAATGATCATGCTTGTTAGCAACATTAATTTATAAATTGTCATCAAGGTATCATCAATTTAACCTTAATGCAATCAAATTTAGCCCACTTAATTAAGTCAATGCTAACACTATAACCCGAGTTACATTCATACTGGAAGGTCAGTTTAATCAATGTTAAATCTAAAGGACAAGACTATTCTAAATTAGTTAAAGGGTTGTCTAAACCAATGAAGAGGTTGTCTAAATAAGTTAATCATTTGCGGTATTGAGTAAATATAATTTCCATTGTGGCAAATATTGTGTACATTAAACATGGGCTACCAAATCAAATTAAAGGTGATACTGATCAAAGGTGGTTAAGGGAGAAGTTATCCAATACAAATGCTAAATTACATGATGTGGGAAAACACATGCCCTCATTAAATGGAACACAATAAGGATCAAACGCATAGCAGTAATTGTGGAATATTACAGTCCTAAAATGGAAATCGCAAGAGCAATGTAGTTTGTTACATAAACGCAATCTTATCAATGGAAACCACAGAGAAAAAATTCATTTACATTAATACACTCTTAACAAAGGAAATTTGAACGTAATATCCAACCATGGGAACGCCCTTAGGGTAAAAGAAAAAAATGTAGGACAAAAAATCAGGCAACTACTCAGTCTTTAAAAGTGGCAAATCACCCAGTAGATAAACAAAATTCAGTCTTAAGGAGAGGCAACTCGTCGGTTAAACTCCTGGGCAAATGCGGTCAATAATTAAAGCAAAATCAAAGTAATTTACAGGAACACTCAGTAATCAATTTAACGACAATTTCATGGTCAATAATAGGAAAACGTAGATAATTTTAAATATTGTCTGTCATTCAAATAAATCCATAGTCAAGATGTCAAACGTGGTTAAAATTTATTGTCGTTTAAAAGGTAGGTAATGGTAAAGGTAAAACATTGTTGGTAACAGGAAAAAAAACGTAGTCATAATTAATTGCCAAAACTGTGGGCATTAACAGAAAAAACGCAACATCATTTAGCTGCCAAATTCATGGGCATTAACAGGAAAATGCAACATCATTTTGCAAAATCATGTGCATTGATAGGAGTCAAATAACAATAAATTTTTATGCAAAACGTAGTCTTCTTCGAGGGCAAATCGCCAGGCAACAATGTTATTCAATAACAATATTTATTAAGTGCAAGACGTGGTCTTATTCATGGGAAAATTGCCCCAAAAGTAAAAATGAAATGCACACCTGTGAGGGGTGAAATTGTCAGGCAACAAACAAAATGCAGACTCTGTCAAGCTTCGAAGGTAGTCTGGCAATGCCAATCGTCGTCTTGACTAGTGGTGGGAAGGTCTCAATCCTAAAGGTGAACATAACGCCCACCCAAACACCCCCATTAACTGGTAAGGCGCAGGCAAGGTGTGGAGGAAGAAAAATATTAGAAATACAATTCCCTGGGCCAAACAATCACCTCCCCCCCAGGAAACGGATTTCAATTTTAAAATTCATGAATTCAGTCTGGAAATGGAAAATCGCCTACCATAATTGAATACATAAAAAGAAAAAGGAAATAAGCATTCAACAAAGGCAAGTACCATCAACAAAAGACAACGCAGAAATATATTCAACCCGCATCATATAAAACACAAAGAAAAAAACTAAATTGTTTTTCAATTTCCAGGATACCAACATATAAATGTAGATTCAAATAAAATCTTTTTACATTCCAGGATACCAATATAAAAATGGAGACTGAAATTAATTGTTTTTCCATTTCTAGGATGCCAATATAAAAAGGAATATTGAAATTAAATCCCCCCTAATTTTTTTACATTCCAGGATACCAATATAAAAGTGAAGACTGAAATTAAATATTTTACATTACCAGGATACCAATCCAACGTAGACAACAATAAGAGAATGCAAAGATTCAATGGGATAAATCATTGAAATGATCGGAGGGATAAACCAACACAGACACAAGAAATTCATATGCAGAGGTACTTTTGCTAGAAGGCACATTACAACAATTAGCCAAGTACAATAATGAAGGTAGACAGCTGATAGGAACGTCCTTCGCTCATCATCCACACAAAGAAAAGTAGGGTGTTTAGATCCATAGGTTTATTAATGCTGAAGCAATGACCATAGATCAGGCTCCTAGCCAACTACTCAGGAGAGGAATGATGAGCTAGGGATGAAAGCCTGAACAACCACAATCCTCACAAATAAATATACCACAGGGCACTCAAGACATGCCGGGAATCGAAGGCCATGGGAGTCAATCATTCATCGAGCTATAGGCTAGGGAAAAATTCAGTCATCAACTAGAATGCTATGCCAATCAATTTACTTACCCAATTAAACATGTATATCCAAAGCATAAATCCTACTACAATATACCATGCAAAAGTAAAGGAAGCGTATCGTTTCCTAATCGCCCACTCTGATTTGATGTCCCACACGCTTCATGAAAGTCTCTCTTGCCGACCGATGAGACCTCACCGGTACCTCCTAGCCAATGCTAGGGGTACTCTTCTTCCCCCTTACGCCCCCGAGCCGCAAAGGGGCCACACACAGTAACCAGAGAATCAACTAGCTCCTAGCTCACCTCGCAAGGTCGAGCTACCACTCCTCACCAAGTTGGGTATCCCAACTCCCACAAGCTAAGTCATTCAAGTATAGATTTATGTAGCGTAACGTTACGCAACAGAAAAAGATCCTTCATCCTTATCCTACCTTCATTATATAGAGTTTTTAAGTCCCTTACTTTCTCAAATCCCATTTTATTTAATGTTTAAGAAATTTATTCATAAAAATTCCTCCCCATACCTATAGATTTGTATGAAGAGGCAACACCGAAAATATGCATGGACTCCGACTCAATGAATCTGCCACTTAGTTCACTGTTTGTTTTATGTAAGTAATCTTGAAGTAGTACTCGCTAAGCAATTTTCACCAACGCCATTGTTGCACGTTTAGGTTGCTTTGCGTAAAGATGTGTTTTAGTCCACAGTGGTCAGTCTTTAGTTAAAATTTTCGTCTAACAAGGTAGTTTCTCCAAACCTTCAAGGCATATACGATGGCTAACAACTCCAAATCATGTGGTGCGTAGTTCTCCTCATGCCTTCTCAGTTTCCTCGAGATGTAAGCGATCACTCATCCATCTTGCATCAAGACTCCACCTAAGCGTTCCTTGGATGCGTCAGTGCATACCAAGAAGTATGTGTCCATGTCAGGGAGCTTTAGTATTGGTGTTGTTGTCAACAACTCCTTGAGCCTCTAAAATGCTTCTATGCATTTCTCGGTTTGAACAAACTTCTTGTTTTTCTTCTGCAATTCTGCGATCAGATTTTCTATCTTCGAAAATCCCTCGATGAACCGTCGATAGTATCATGCTAAACCCATGAGGCTATGCACTTCTGGGACATTTGTCGATGCAGGCCATTCCTCAATAGCCTCAACCTTTGTTGGATCCACAATGATACCTTCGTCAGAGATGACATGCCCCAAGTAGTGAATCCTTGATTGATAAAATGACCATTTGGACAACTTCCCATACAATTTGTGCTCTCGCAAAACACTGTAGTACCAAGCACAATTGCTCATCATGCTCCTCTATCATCCAAGAGTAGATCAAAATATAGTGAATGAATACTTGGATGAACTGGTCCAAGTACTCACGGAAAACCTCATTCATCAAACTCATGAATACCCCTGGGGCATTCATTATTCCAAACGGTAAAACAGTAAACTCATAATTTCCAAACCTCATCTTAAAGGTGGTCTTAGGGACATCATACTCCTTAATCTGTAACTAGTGGTATCCTGAATGCAAGTTGATCTTTTTGAACATCGTCGCGCCCTTCATTTTATCGAACAGATCATCAATCCTTGGCAACAGATATTGATTCTTGATTGTTGCCTTGTTCAACTGTCGGTATTCAATGTAGATCCTCCACGACCCATCCTTCTTTCTTATGAAAATAATAGGTGCACCCCACGATGACACACTTGGACATATTATTCCCAGGTCCAACAATTCTTTCAATTGCATTCTCAACTCCTATAACTCCAGGGTCGACATTCGATAAGGAATTCTAGCTACAATAAACTCCAATTCCCTCTCCAGAGGCATCCCAGGTAACTCCTCTGGAAAGACGTCTACAAATTCTATCACCACCGGAAGGTGTTCTAGACCTTCCGTCAGTATCTTCTCTTTTAACGCAAGGATCACGTAAATATTCCACCCCTTGCGCATGCTCTTCCATAGCTACAAAGAAGAGATGAACCTCAGGGAAAATCCCTTGTTTCCACCTATAATCACACGTCTTTGTCCCTCATCATCGACCAAGCTCAGTCGTTTCATCTTACAGTTGAGAATCACCTCGTGCGATTCCAACCAGTCCATACCAATCACAACATCATAAGATCCTAAGATCGTGACGTACAGGTTGGACCTTGTGAAAAAATATCCCAGGTTAAGGATACAGCCTGTAACCTTTCCTCCAACCTTTTTTTTGGCTGCCGAAGCCATCTCTACGAAGCTAAAATAATCTTGTTTGACTGCATTTACCTTAATACTTTTTAGGACTGCATCGGAAATGAAACTCTTGGTAGCACCGATATATATCAAAATACTAAGGGTCTGATCAGCGATAGTACCTGACGTCTCAAGCACAGTCCACTAGTTATCTTCCTAGCGGTTATTCACTACTACATGAATCTGATGGGCCTTGCCCAAATCTCCCATGGTAGTGGGTCCGACTGATCCATATTCTCTAGTCCTCTCCATAGGGCAGTCGCACTGGTAGTGTGACTCTCCACACATCCAACACCCCTTCTTCGATCTAGTAGTCCTGGTACCTGAAGTAGAAGATGACAACCCACTATTCTAGAATCTTGGTTTGTTCTGTTGAACATGCCTAAACTGTTGTTGTTGCGTTATACCCTGCTATTAATGTTGTGGTCCTCGATAAGGTGTCTGCTACTGAGGCATCAATCGCCCAGGTGTAGTGAAAGTGAATCCCCTCTGGAAGCCACTATATCCTGATGTATGTCTAGCTGGTGTCTAATGCTGCTACGCACCTGTTGACACCTACCCTACTAGTCTCGCTGGAGTCCTTATTTGACCCCCGCTGATAAGATCTTGCTCTAATATGAGGGCCTTTTGGATGACATCATGCAAGGTTTGAGGCACCAAAATCCTAACCTTTTCTTTTATGCTGTCGATAAGGCCAAACATGAACATGCTGACCTTAAGTTTCTCAGTGTTAAGATGTGGAGCATACTGGAGAAGCTCCATAAAACGGGCCTCGTACTCGGGCACCGAACGACTGCCCTATCATAAGGCGTTTAACTCATTGATTTGATGCTCAATGAATTCCTCTGATAGGTACCTCTCTCAGAACCGTTCCTTGAATAGTTCCCATGACACGTCTTCGACGACCATGTTCATCTACAGTAGGAGCATCTTCCACCATAGAAGAGCGCTCCCCTTCAGTTGAAAGACCGCCATGCGGACCTTCATGTTGGAGGTATAGTCATGAAGTGAAAAGGACATTGCCATATTCTCCAACCATGCCTTGGCATCTGCGTCGTCCACGGCAAAAAGAACTCGAGAAATTTGGGCTTTTTAAGTTCACAGTGAATGCTACGAGTACTGACCAGAGCGCGCAGTGGACCCTCAGGGGGTGTCGACGCTCTGGCCTCATCTCTGTCCAAAAATATGATCAATGCCTTAAACATGCGCTGAAAAGATCTCATCATTCCGACCACATCACAAACTGCTATCTTCGCCTGGTCGACAACCTGTTCATCTCTCTGGGGATTAGACCCCTCAGGCATGGATGCTGCTGGAGCCATCACGCCTCCTACCCTAGCACCTCGTCGTCTGCCTCCATAGCGTCCTCTAACCATGATTGCCTACATGAAAATAGTCAACTCAATTAGCAACATTATAATCAAATTGTATCAAAAAAAGCTGTAGTGATCCCAAGTCACGGGTTGAACCTGCTTTGATACCATATGTAACGACCCCATCGTTACGAAAACAAGCAAAGTAGAAGTGATTTTTTTTTTTTAGGGAATAAGGCGATGACGAAAAAAGTTTAAACACACCATTGACGATGAACACAAGCATGCACTTCGAGAAATAGGCTACTATGACACCTCGCATGGGCACAAGGGAAACTGGGCAAACATGCACAAAATAACAAGGAGGAATGACTACCCACCCGACACAAACACGAAAACGCCTACCATCTAAAGGACAACATTTCCATCCCGACACAATGGCCTATGTGAACAAAGACTATAACCTTAAGGCACGTGAACCAATGCTTGAAGGCGTTCAACCCATGCGCCAAAAGAAACTTGCAATGCTCGACCACACTCACCCAGTTTGTGCCTACTCTGGCCAAGATATTGTTCTCCATTATCCCACAGGGTGCCCCATGATCCCTTCATCAAGAATCATTCCTCTCCTAGGTGATAGATGCATCAATAACCTTGGAAAATACATAAGTTGTCTGGACCAAGGACTCTAGAAAATCTGATGCGCTAGGAACCAAATACCGATAAGAAAACCACACCCCAACCCCAACAACAGGTCGACGAGACGCCAAAGGACTACACAAGGAAGATTCTAACCAACATAAGACTTCGTCAACATCCCACGCATTAATCACATCTAAAATAGTCCATACTGATAGTCTAAATTTAACATAGATTACCATTCTAATAGTAAGTCAAGTTTCAATTAGTCACCATTTACAATTTTATATTAACATTGAATTCGACAATTCTAAACTACAATTAAGTCAATATACGTCAATTTAAATTAACATTAAAGACAATATAAATTGGCATTCCGAGATTAATCACCAAATACCATCCCACATAGCAGTTAAGCCCCTAAACATTCAGTAACAGTATCAATGTATGAGTTGCAATGATCACGCTTGTTAGCAACATTAATTTATAAATTGTCATCAAGATATCATCAATTTAACCTTAATGCAATCAAATTTAGCCCACTTAATTAAGTCAATGCTAACACTATAAACCAAGTTACATTATTACTGAAAGGTCAGTTTAATCAATGTTAAATCTGAAGGATAAGATTCTTCTAAATTAGTTAATGGGTTGTCTAAACCAATGAAGAGGTTGTCTAAATAAGTTAATCATTTGCGGCATTGAGTAAATATAATTTCCATTGTGGAAACTAGTGTGTACATTAAACATGGGATGTCAAATCAACTTAAAGGCTGTACTGATCAAAGGTGGTTAAGGGAGAATCTATCCAATACAAATTCTAAATTACATGTTGCGGGAAAATACATGCCATCATTAAAGGGAAGGCAACGAGGATCAAACATAGAGAAGTAATTGTGGAATATTGCAGTCCTAAAATGGAAATCGCCAGAGAAATGTAATCATTACATAAATGCAATCTTATCAATGGAAATCGCAAAGAAAAACGTCGTTTACATAAATGCACTCTTAATAAATAAAATGCCAGTGTAATATCCAACCATGGGAACGCTCTCAGGGTAAAAGAAAAAAATGCAGGACAAAAATTCTGACAACTACTCGGTCTTTAAAAGTGGCAACTCGCCCATTAGATAAAAAAAATGCCATCCTAAGGAGAGACAACTCGTCGGTTAAACACCCAAGCAAATGCGTTCAATAATTAAAGAAAAATCAGAGTAATTTACAGGAACACTTGGTCATCAATTTAACGACAATTTCGTGGTCAATAACAGGAAAACGCAGGCAATTTTAAATTTCATTTGTCATTGAAATAAATCCACAATCAAGATGTCCAACGTGGTTAAGATTTACTACCATTTAAAACGTGGGTAATGGTAAAGGTAAAATGTGTTTGGTAACAAGAAACAAAACGTAGTCATAATTAATTGCCAAAACCGTGGGCATTAACGGGAAAAACACAACATCATTTAGTTGCCAAATTCGTGGGCATTAACACGAAAACACAACCTCATTTTATTACAAAATTGTGTGCATTGACAGGAATCAAATAGAAATAAATTTTTATGCAAAAAGAAGTGTTCTTCGAGGGAAAATCGCCAGGAAACAAGGGTATTCAATACAAATATTTCTTTTGTGCAAGACATAGTCTTCTTCAAGGGAAAACCTCCCCTAAAGTAAAAACGAAATGTAGACCTGTGAGGGGTGAAATTGCCATGCAACAAATGAAATGCAGACTCGGTCAAGCTTCGAAGGCAGTCTGGAAATGTCAATCATCGTCTTGACTAGTGGTGGGAAGGTCTCAATCATAAATTTGAACAGAACACACACCCAAACACCCCCATTAACCAGTAAGGCGCAGGTAATGTGCGGAGGAAGAAAATTCTAGAAATACAATTCCTTGGGCCAAAAATTCACCTCCTCCCCCCCAAGGAAACTGATTGTAGTTTTAAAATGTACGAATTCAGTCCAGAAATGAGAAATCACCTACCATAATTGAATACATAAGAAGAAAAAGGAAATCGTCCGTCAACAAAGGCAAGTGTCATAAAAAAAAGACAACACAGAAATATATTCAACATACATCATATAAAACGGAGAGAAAGAAAATAAATTGTTTTTCCATTTCCAGGATACCATCATATAAATGCAAACTGGAATTAAATCTTTTTACATTGCAGGATACCAAGATAAAAATGGAAACTGAAATTGATTGGTTTTTCCATTTCCAAGATGCCTATATAAAAACGTAGATTGAAACCAAAGCCCCCCCTTTCTTTTATATGCCAGGATACCAATATAAAAATGTAGACTGAAATTAAATCTTTTACATTACCAGGATACCAATCCAACATAGAGAACAGTAAGAGAACCGAAAGATCCAATGGGATAAGTCATTGAAATGATCACAGGGATAAACCAACATGGACACAAGAAATCCATATGCAGAGGTAAGTTTTCTAGAAGGCATAAGACAACAATTAGCCAAGGATAATAATGGAGGTAGACATGTAACAGGAACATCCTTCGCTGATCATCCATGCACAAAAAACTAGGTCGTTGAGATCCATAGGTCTATTAACGTCGAAAAAACGATCGTAGATCAGGCTCCTGACCGACTGCTCAGGCGAGGACTGATGAGCTAGGGACGAAAGGCTGAACAACCACAATCCTCACAAATCAATACACCACAGGGTGGTCAAGACATACCGGGAATGGAAATCCATGGGATTCAATCATTCATTGAGATATAATCTAGGGAAAAATTCAGTCATCACCAAGAATGCTACGTTAATCAA
The DNA here is from genome assembly GCA_000966675.3 of Picea glauca. Classification (NCBI taxonomy): domain Eukaryota; kingdom Viridiplantae; phylum Streptophyta; class Pinopsida; order Pinales; family Pinaceae; genus Picea; species Picea glauca. Next base: position 81,437 of record JZKD02S1748966.1, on the reverse strand, counting down.
TTTACTTACCCAATTAAACATGAAGATCCAAAGCATAAATCCTACTACAATCTACCATGCAAAAATAAAGAAAGTTTATCGTTGCCTGATCGCCCACTTTGAGTTTATGTCTTTCCGACCGATGAGGCTTCATCGATACCTCCTAGCCAATGCTATGGATACTCTTCTTCCCCCTTAGCCCCCCGAGATGCAAAGGGGCCATGCACACTAACTAGAGAATCAGTTATCTCCCAACTCGCCTCACAAGGCCAAGCTACTACTCCTCACCGAGATGGGTATGCCAACTCCCACAAGCTAAATCAGTCAAGTGTATATTTCTACAGCGTAACATTACGCAACAGAAAAATATCCTTCATCCTTCTCCTCCCTTCATTATATAGAGTTTCGAAGTCCCTTAGTTTCCCAAATCCCATTTTATTTAATGTTTAATAAATTAATTCATAAAAATTCCTCCATGTACATGTGTTACCCATCCCCTTCATTCCTCCAAAAACTAATTTCTTTAATTAATTATTTACCCTTACAGGTTTTAATGACTTTAACTGTTATTAATTTGCTAGTTCTGTTTTAAATTAGAAAGTTCTTAAATGGTAGATACCTTACTAAGTTTGAATTTCTACTTTTTCCCTTCTGTTTCCCTTTTCTTTTTATGTTTCCCTCTTTTCTTGGTTTCCTAATTATTTTAGAATTCCTTCTTTTTCCTTTTCATTTTGAACTCAATTTGGCAGGTGTAGAAATTAGCTTTTTCCCTTTTCCCTTTTTAATTAATAAACTATAAATTATTATAATATAATAAAACAATTATTTATCTTATTTTTATTTTTATAAAATATATATATATATATATTATTTTTTATTTTTTAAAAAGGATAGAGAAAATTATGTCACTAGTATAATTTAGACCTAGATTTTGATTTTCGTGCTGGGTGAGATTTTATTAGGAAATTTGTCTTAAAATTTTCTTATCATGTTATTAGTCCTAAGGCCATCTGGGTTCATTCATTTGTCCTTAACAACGTGACGTGCCCTTTAGGATGCAATAGGTGCTCCAAGGGTGCCACTCGCCTATTTTGTTTCTCTTGTGGGAGATTCCCTTCGGGACGCACTACATGCTCCAAGCGTACCACTCAACTCTTTCCTTCTTTATTGCGCGACGTTCCCTTCAGGATGCACCACGTGATCAAAGGGTGTCACTCTCCTCTTGACTGAATTGGTAGACATCAAAAACCATTGGAGTCAATACTCCACCAAGTGAACGTGTGGGACACTAGGGGCCTCTAAGGACTAAGGCCCTCGGCTTATTGCGAACCATTTAGAATCACCGTGAGTGACTGTCGCAGTCTTCCCTCACGACATCATGGATCCTCTTGAACTAGGTAAACATTAACCTATAGTTCGAGCCATGACGAGAGTGTTAGTAGGTTGTGGCAGGGATGATGTCCACACCTCTCCCTTAACATCATTGGTAGTCATGCGTGACCCCTCTACTGCACATGTGAGTATCGTGAGCAACCTATCGTTAGCCTACATCATCAACGAATCATGTCAGCAATTTATCCATAGTCATATAATCTAATCAAATGCACTAATATCACATATAAGACAATCAAACCCCTAATGGTTCACTTCCTTACTCGATCCAGAGTCCAAGGGGTTCCATCGATGCCTATGCATCCTCGAGGTCCAAAATCCTGCACACTCAATAAAACCAAATCAATAGCACCTGTCTATGTCAATGCAGTAAAAAAACATGTCATCAACCCATAACGCGTTATAATCAAAATCAATGTTTTAATAGCGTAATAATCTGGATCACTTGTGATCAAGTGTCCTCAAAGAATAAGTTTGCTCACTGCACAATCGTAGGATGTTACATACAACCCCTCTTGGTCTAAAATTTGTCCCGAAGTTTCACAGTATAAATGTAGAAATAATGTGTATCACAGTATCATAAGTCTATCTATCAAACAAGGATGGAAACTGTTGGGGCATATCATATGTGTCCTCTTAGGTCGTCGAGTGCGGACTATAATTGCCCCACTGGACCTTGACTTGTTGTACTATCTGATGTCGTATCTATCGAACACGATGATCTAGGATGTGGATTGGCTCAGTCATGAGGGCCCCCTCGTCTAACACTTGCAAAGAACTCATGTCTATAACATGCGTAGGATCACTAATATAATGCTTCAAAACAGATACGCTAAAAACATCGTGCATACGCCTAAAGGAATTAGGCAAGGCTAGTCGATAGGCCATGGGCCCCTTTCTCTCCACAATCTCGAAAGGTCCCATGAACCTAGGAGATATTTTATCTCCCTTTCCAAAATTGATAGAAGTGTTATGTGGCTTAACCCGCAAGAAGACTCAATCACTGACCTCATAATTACAGTCGACACGATGCACATTGGCATAAATCTTATCTTGATCCTACGCTTCTTTAATCCTTTATCTTATTGTTTTCATTTGCTCTTCCATTTCTTGGATTGCTTCTTGTCCCACCAGGACCCTATCCTCAAGATGATCCCAACTCAAAGGCATCTCACATGGTCACCCATAAAGAAACTCGAAAGGCACCATATTAATGGTGGTTTGGTAACTATTGTTATAAACGAACTCCACCAGTGGCAAGAATTATTCCCAACGCTTTTGTCGGTCCATCACGTACATGCACGGCATGTCCTCCAACGTCTGGTTCATTTGTTCGGTCTGCCCATTAGTCTTCAGGTGATATGCCGTACTGAAGTTAAGTTGGGCTCCCAAGGCCTCTTCGAAACTCATCCCAAATTGTCCTATAAACACTGATCCTCGATCAGATATAATCCTCTTAGGCATGACATGTAGACTCACAATGTCACTGATGAAAACTCTAGCTATGTCAGGTGCCTGATACGTTGTATGCACATGAATAAAGTGAACACTCTTCATTAGAGTATGTACTACTACGAAAATCGAGTCATGTCTCCTTGCCGTCAATGGAAATCCAACAATAAAATCCATCGAAATAACCTCCCATTTTGATTCTGAAATAGCGTCTGGCAATAGTAATCCTGCTTGGTGTCTATGTTAAACCTTCACTTGCTAACATTCTATACATATGGCCACATAGTTGATTATGTTTTCCTTCATTCCCTTCGATAAGAATAAGGGTTTAAGGTCTGTGTTCATCTTCGTGACTTCTGGGTGAGCCATGTAAATTTCTCTATGAGCCTCTCTTAGGATCAAGCGCCTCAACTCGTCATTCGGTGGTAAGTAAATCCGATTTTTAAACCTCCATAAACCATCGTCATCAAATAAAAATTATTCAAACCTTGGTACCATCATTGTGTTTTGTTTGATAAAACCCTCGACCTCTTTGTACCAATCATCGTCATGTTGTAAAGTTAGAATCTTTTCATGTATATTCTTCTAAAGATGCAACATAAAAAATATGTGTGGTCTCTGACTCAATGCATCTGCCACTTGGTTCACTGTTCCTTTTATGTAAGTAATATTGAAGTCGTACTCGCTAAGAAATTCTGACCAACGTCGTTGTCATGTGTTCAGGTCACTTTGCATAAAGATGTGTTGCAGTCCACAGTGGTCAGTCTTTAGTTCAAATTTTCATCTAACAAGGTAGTGTCTCCAAACCTTCGAGGCATATACGATGGCTAACAACTCCCAATCGTGCATCACATATTTCTCCTCAAGCCTTCTTAGTTTCCTCGAGATGTAATCTATCACTCATCCATCTTTCATTAATACTCTATGTAAGCCTTCCTGGGATGCGTTGGTGCATACCAAGAAGTCTGCGTCCATGTTAGGGACCTTTAGTATCGGTGTTGTTGTCAAGAGATCCTTGATCCTCTAAAATGATTACGCGCATTTCTTGGTCCAAACAAACTTCTTGTTTTTCTTTTGCATTTTTGTGGTCGGATTTTATATCTCCTAAAATCCCTCGACGAACCGTCAATAGTATCTTGCTAAACCCATGAAGCTACGCACTTCTGGGACATAATAGCCCCAACCTTTGCTCGATCCATGACGATACCTTCATCGGAGATGACATGCCCCAAGTAGTGAATCCTTGATTGATAAAATGACCATCTGGACAACTTCCCATACAATTTTGGCTCTCGCAAACATTGTAGTACCAAGCGCAAGTGCTCATCATG
>JZKD02S1748966.1:26174-64238 GCA_000966675.3 Picea glauca | reverse complement strand
TTAGGGAATTTACGTTAAAAATTTCTTATCATGTTATTAGTCCTAAGTTTATCTGGTTTCATTCATTTATCTTTAACAACGTGACGTGGCATTCATGACGCACTAGGTGCTCCAAGGGTGCCACTCACCTCATCTATTTCCCTTGTGCAATGTGCCCTTCAGGATGCACTACGTGCTCCAAGGGTGTGACCCACCTCTTTGCATTTTTCTTGCACGACGTGTTGTTTAGGACACACCACCTTCTCTAAGGGTTCCACTCGCCTCTTGACTGGCTTGGTAGGCATCAAAAAATCATGGAGTTAATACTCCACCAGGTCAACTTGTGGGAGACTAAACACATCTAACGAATAAGGCCCTCGCCTTATTGCGCGCCCCTTAGAATCATAGTGAGTGATTGTCGCAGTCTTACCTCAAGGCATCTTGGGTCCTCTCAAGCTAGGTAAACGTTAACCTATAGTTAGAACCACAATGGGAGTGCTAGTAGGTTATGGCAAGGATGTTGTCCACACCTCTCCCTCAACATCTCTGGTAGTCGTGTATGACCTCTCTACTCCACATGTGAGTCTGGTCGACAAGCTATCGTCAGACTACATCATCAACTAATCATGTCATAAATTTATCCATAATCATATCCTCTAATCAGATGCACTAATATCACATATAAAGCAATCAAACCCCCAATGGTTCACTCCCTGACTCGATCTGGAGTTCAAGGGGTTCCATCAATGCCTCTACATCCTCGAGGCCCAAAATCATGCACACTCAGTAAAACTAAATTAATAGCAGTTGTTTATGTCAATGGAGAAAAACAACATGTCATCAACCCATAATGCCTCATAATCAGAATCAATGTTTTAATAGCATAATAATCTGGAACACTTGGGAGCAAGTTTCCTCAAAGAATAAGTTCGCTTAGTGTGCAAGAGTGGGATGTTACATACACCCCCCTCTTGGTCTACACTTCGTCCTTAAGTTTCACAGTATAAATGCCAAAATAATGTGTATCACAGTATCTTAAGTCTATTTATCAAACAAAAATGGAGACTTCTAGCGCATATCATATGCGTCTTCCTAGGTCGTCGAATGTGGAATATAATTGTCCCACTGGACCTTGACCCGATATACTATCCGATGCCATAGCTATCAAACATGACAATCTAGGATGAAGATTGGCTTAGCCGTGAGTGCCCCCTTATCTGACACCTGCAAAGAACTCATGTCAATAACATGTGTAGGATCACTAATATAATGTCTCAAAATAGATACGTGAAAAACATCGTTGAAGGAATCAGGCAAGGCTAGTCGATAGGCCACGGGTTGCTTTCTCTCCACAATATTGAAAGGTCCCACAAACATAAGAAATAGTTTAGCTCCCTTTCCAAACTTGATCGAACTCTTATGTGGTTTAAACTGCAAGAAGAATCAATTGTCGACCTCATAACTATGGTCAACATGATGCACATCGGCATAACTCTTCTGCCAATCCTTCTTTTCTTTAATCTATTGTCTTATTTTTAGCATTTGATCTTCCATTTATTGGATCACTTATGGTCCCACCAGGACCCTATTCTCAAGTTGATCCCAACTCAAAGGTGTCCGACACAGTAGCCAGTAAAGAAAATCGAAAGGTTCCATCTTAATTCTGCTTTGGTAACTATTGTTATAAGCGAACTCCACCAGTGGCAAAAACTCTGCCCAACGCTTTTGTTGGTCCACCATGTACATGTGCAACATGTCCTTTAAGGTCTAGTTCGTTTGTTCAGTCTACCTGTCAGTCTCCAGGTGATACATAGTACTGAATTTAAGTTGGGTTCCCAAGGCCTCTTAGAAACTCATCCAAAATCATCCAGTAAACATCGATCCTCGATTGGATATAATCCTCTTAGGCACGCCATGTAGCCTCACAATCTCACTGATGAAAATTATGGCTATTTCAGGTGCCTGATACAACTTACGCACAGGAATAAAATGAGCACTCTTCATCAGAGTGTCTACTACTATGAAAATCGAGTTATGTCTCCTTGTCATCAGTGGAAATCCAACAATAAAATCCATTGAAATAACCTCCCATTTCGATTCTAGAATAGCGATTGGTTGTACTAATCATGTTGGGTGTCTATGTTCAGCCTTCACCTATTGACATTCTAGACATATGGCCACATAGTTGATTATGTCTACCTTCATTCCCTTCCAGAAGAATAAGGGTTTAAGGTTTTCCCTCATCTTCCTGACACTCGGATGAGCCATGTAAATTTATCCATGACCCTCGCTTAGGATCAAGCACCTTAACTTGTCATTTGGTGGTACGTAAATCTGATTTTTAAACCTCAATAAACCATCATCATCGAACGAAAATCCTTCAATCCTTGGTACCACCATTGTGTTTTGTCCGATAAAAGCCTCTAACTCTTTGTACTAGTCATCGTCACGCTGTAAAGATAGAATATTTTCACATAGATTCGTCTGAAGAGGCAACACCGAAAAGATGCATGGTGTTAAACTCAATGAATCTACCACTCAGTTCATTGTTCCTTTTATGTAAGTAATCTTGAAGTCGTACTCTCTAAGCAATTCCGACCAACGTCATTGTCGTGCGTTTAGGTCGCTTTGCATAAATATGTGTTGTAGTCCACAATGGTCAATATTTAGTTCCAATTTTCTTCGAACAAGGTAGTGTCTCCAAACTTTCAAGGCATATAGAATGGATAATAACTCTAAATCATGCGTCGTGTAGTTCTCTTTATGCCTTCTCAGTTCCCTCAAGATGCAAGTGATCACTCGTCAGTCTTGCATCAAGACTCTGCCTAAGCCTTCCTTGGATGCGTCAGTGCATACTAAGAAGTTTGCATCCATGTCAGGGACCTTTAGTATCAGTGTTGTTTTCAACAGCTCCTTGAGCCTCTGAAATGCTTCCGTTCATTTCTCAGTCCAAACAAACTTCTTGTTTTTCTTCTGCAATTTCGTGATCAGATTTGCTATCTTCGAAAATCCCTCGACGAACCATCAATAGTATCTTGCTAAACACATGAAGCTACGCACTTCCGGGACATTCGTCGATGCAGGCCATTGCATAATAGCCTCAACCTTTGCTGGATCCATGGCAATATCTTCATCGGAGATGACATGCCCCAAGTAATGAGTCCTTGATTGATAAAATAATAATTTTGACAACTTCCCATACATCTTGTGCTCTCTCAAACACTGTAGTACCAAGCGCAAGTGCTTGTAATGCTCCTCCGTCATCTGATAGTAAATCAAAATATCATCAATGAATACTTGGACAAAGTTTTCCAATTACTCACAGAACACCCCGTTCATCAAACTCATGAATACCCCTAGGTAATTCGTTAGTACAAATGGTAAAACAATAAACTCGTAATGTCCAAAACTCATCTTAAAGGCGGTCTTAGGGACATCATCCTCCTTAATCCATAATTGGTGGTATCCTGATCGCAAGTCTATCTTTGAGAACACTTTCGTGCCCTTCATTTGATTGAACAGATCAACAATCCTCAACAATGGATACTGATTCTTTGTCATTGCCTTGTTCAACTAATGGTAGTCAATGGAGAGCCTCCACAACCCATCCTTCGTTTGTATGAAAATAACAGGTGCACCCCATGGTGGCACACTTGGACGTATCGTTCCTAGGTCCAACAATGCTTTCAGTTTCATTCTTAACTCCTGTAACTCCAAGGTTGACATCCGATAAGGAATTATAGCTATAGGTTCAGTTCTTAGTTTTAGGTCTATAGTAAACTCCAATTCCCTCTTTGGAGGCATCCCAGGTAACTCCTCCAGAAAGACATCTGCAAATTCTCTCACCACCGGAAGGTGTTCTAGACCTTCTGTCACTCCCTTCTCATTTAATGCAAGGATCACATAAATCTTTCACCCCTTCCGCATGCTCTTCCATAGCTACAAAGAAGAGATGAACCTCAAAGAAACTCCCTGGTTCTAACCTACAATCACACGTCTCTATTCCTCGTCATCGACCAAGCTCAATCATTTCATTTTACAGTTGAGTATCACCTCATGCAATTCCAACCAATCCATACCAATCATGAAATCATAATATCATAAGATCATGACGTATAGGTCGGCCCTGGTGACAAGCTCACCCAGGATAAGGATACAACCCATAACCTTTCCTCCAACCTTTTGTTTGGTTCTCGAAGCCATCTCTACGAAGATAAATTCATCTTGTTCAACTTCCTTTACGTTAATCCTTTTTAGCGTCGTACCCAAAATGAAACTCTCGATACCATTGAGATCTATCAAAATAATAAGAGTCAAGTTAGTGATGATACTTGATGTCTCGAGAAAAGTTGACTTGTGCTCTTCCTAGCAGATATTCATTGCTACATGAATCCAATGGGCCTTGCCCAAATCTCCCATGGTAGTGGGTATGGCTGATCTTTTTTCTCTAGTCCTCTCCACAGGGAAGACAAGCTAGTAGTGTGGCTCGCCACATGTCCAACACCCCTTCTTCGGTCCAGTAGTCCTGCTAGCCGAAGTAGAAGATGATGGACCACCAACCTGGAATCCTCATCTATTTTGCTGGAGAGGCCTAAATAGTTGTTGTTGCGATCGACGTTGTTGTTGATGTTGTGGTCCTCTACAAGGTGTCCTATGCTGAGTTGTCGATCATCGAGGTGTAGTGAAAGTGGATCCTCTATGGAAGCCACGATATATTGATGTATGTCTGGTTGGTGTCTGATGCTACTGTGCACCTATTGACACCTTCCTTGCTGGTCTCGGTAGAGTCCTTCTCTGTCCCCCACTGATAAGCTCCTCCTCTGCTATGAGGGCCTTCTGGAGGACATCATGCAAGGTTTTAGGCATAAAAATCCTAACCTTTGCACGTATGTTTCCATTAAGGTCGAACATGAACCTGTTGACCTTCAATTTCTCATTGTTAAGATGTGGAGCATACTAGAGTAGCTCCATAAATTAGGTCTCATACTCAAGTACCATACGACTTCCCTCTCGTAAGGCATTTAACTCATTGAGCTTATGCTCAATGAATTCCTATGATAGGTACCTCTCTTGGAACCGTTCCTTGAACAATTCACATGACATGTCTTCGACGACCATGTTCAGCTATAGTAGGAGCAGCTTCCACCATAGAAGAGCACTCCCCTTTAGTTGAAACACCACCATGCATACCTTCATGTTTCTGGTATAGTCGCGAAGTGAAAATCACATCGCCATATTATCCAATCATGCCTCGGTGGCTACGCCATCCAAGGCACCAAAGAACTCGAGAAATTTGACCTTCTTAAGTTCATGGTGAATGCTACCAGTACTGACCGGAGTATGCGGTGGACCCTCATGGGGTGTTGGTGCTCTAGCCTCATTTCTGTCCAAATGACTGATCAGTGCCTCAGACATGCGTTGAAAAGATGTCATCATTGTGACCACATCACCAACTGTTATCTACTCCTACCCGACAATTTGTTCATATCCCTGGGGGTTAGACCCCTCAGGCATGGATGCTACTGGAGGTGTCCCGCCTCCTTCCCTAGAACCTCATCATCTGCCTCTGCGGTTTCCTCTATCCATGATTTCCTTCACGAATAGAATTCAACTCAATTAGCAACATTATAATCAAATCGTATCAACAAAAGCTGTAGTGATCCCAAGTCGCAGGTTGAACCCACTTTGATACCATATGTAATGACCCCATCCTTATGACAACACATGAAGTAGAAGTGGATTTTTGTTTTGTTTTTAGGCAATAAGGCAATGACGAAAAAAGTTTAACCACACTACTGCCAATGAATGCAAGCACGCAGTCTGGGCAATAGGCTACTATGACACCACACACGTGCACAAGGGCAACTCGGAAGACATGTGTAGAATAACAAGGAGGAATGACTACCCGCTTGACATAAACACTACCATGCCTACCAGCTAAAGTATAACATTCCCATCCCAACACAATGACCTAGATGAACAAAGACTAGAACCTAAAGCCACGTGAACCAATGCCTGAAGGCGTTCAACCAAGGCGCGAAAAGTAGCTTGCAATGCTCGACCACACTTTTCGCGTTAATAAACTTGGCACACACATAAGTTGTTCAGATTGAGGACTATAGAAAATCTGATGCGCTAGCAACCAAATACCGATAAGAAGACCTTACCCCAACCCCAACAATAGGTCGACAAGATGCCAAAGGACTACACAAGGAAGATGCTAACCAACATAATACTTTGTCAACATCCCACGCATTAATCACGTCTAAAATAGTCCATACCGACAGTCTAAATTTAACATAGATTACCAATCTAATAGTAAGTCAAGTTTCAATTAGTCACCATTTACAATTTTATATTAACATTGAATTCGACAATTCTAAATTTCAATTAAGTCAATATACGTCAATTTAAATTAACATTAAAGACAATCTAAATTGGCATTCCAAGATTAATCACCAAATACCATCCCACATAGTAGTTAACCCCCTAAACATTAAATAAACAGTATCAATGTATCAGATGCAATGATCATGCTTATTAGGAACATTAATTTATAAATTGTCATCAAGGTATCATCAATTTAACCTTAATGCAATCAAATTTAGCCTGCTTAATTAAGTCAATGCTAACACTATAACCCAAGTTACATTATTACTGGAAGGTTAGTTTAATCAATGTTAAATATGAAGGACAAGACTGTTCTAAATTAGTTAAAGGGTTGTCTAAACCAATGAAGAAGTTGTCTAAATAAGTTAATCATTTGCAATATTGCGTAAATATAATTTCCATTGCGGCAACTACTGTGTACATTAAACATGGGTTGTCAAATCAACCTAAAGGTTGTACTGATCAAAGGAGGTTAAGGGAGAAGTTATCCAATACAAATGATAAATTACATGTTGTAGGAAAACACATGTTTTCATTAAATGGAACACAATGAGGATCAAACGTAAAACAGTAATTGTGGAATATTGCAGTCCTAAAATGGCAATCACCAACAAAATGTGATTCATTACATAAAATGTAATCTTATCAATGGAAACCACAGAGAAATTTTTATTTTACATAAATGCACTCTTAATAAAGCAAATGTCAGCGTAATATCCAACCATGGGAACGCCCTCAGGGTAAAAGAAAAAAATATAGGATGAAAAATCTGGTAAATACTCGGTCTTTAAAAGTGGCAAATCACCCAGTAGATAAATGAAATGTCGTCTTAAGGAGAGGCAACTCCTCGGTTAAACACCCAGGAAAACACGGTCAATAATTAAACCAAAATCAGAGTAATTTGCAGGAACACTCAGTCATCAATTTAACGACAATTTTGTGGTCAATAATAGGAAAACGCAGATAGTTTTAAATTTTATCTGTCATTCAAATAACTCCACTGTCAAGATGTGAAACGTGGTTAAGAGTTACTTTCATTTAAAACACAGGTAATGGTAAAGGTAAAACATGGTTAGTAATAGGAAAAAAAAGCGTAGTCATAATTAATTGCCAAAACCGTGGGCGTTAACAGGAAAAACGCAGCATCATTTAGTTGCCAAATTTGTGGGAATTAATAGAAAAATGCAACATCATTTAATTGCAAAATCGTGTGCATTGACAAGAATCAAATAACAATAAATTTTTATGCAAAACACAGTGTTCTTTTAGGGAAAATTGTCAGGCAACAAGGGTATTCAATAAAAATATTTCTTAAGTGAAAGACAATGTATTCTTCAAGTGCAAATTGACCCAAAAGTAAGAACGAAATGCAGACCTGTGAGGGGAGAAATTGCCAGGAAACAAATGAAATGCAAACTCGGTCAAGCTTCGAAGGCAGTCTGGCAATGTCAATCATCATCTTGACTAGTGGTCGGAAGGTCTCAATCATAAAGGTGAACAAAACGATCACCCAAATGCCCCCATTAATCGGTAATGCGCATGCAATGTGTGGAGGAAGAAAAATGTCAGAAATACAATTCGTTGGGCCAAAAATTTGCCTTCCCCCCCCCAAGGAAACGGATTGCAGTTTTAAAATGCACGAATTCAGTCCAGAAATGGAAAATCGCCTACCATAATTGAATACATAAGAATAAAAAGGAAATCGTTGTTCAATGAAGGCGAGTGATGTCAACAAAAGACAATGCAAAAATATATTCAACCAGCATCATATAAAACACAGAGAAAGAAACTAAATTGTTTTTCCATTTCAAAGATACCAACATATAAACGTAGATTGAAATTAATTACTTTTACATTCTAGGATACCAATATAAAAATGTAAATTGAAATTAATTATTTTTCCATTTCCAGGATGCCAATATAAAAACATAGATTGAAATTAAATCCCCATTTTTTTGTTTACATTCCAGGATACCAATGAAAAAATGCAGACTGAAATTAAATCTTTTACATTACCAGGATAGCAATCCAATGTAGACAACAATAAGAGAACGCAAAGATCCAATGGGATAAGTAATTGAAATGATTGCAGGGATAAACCAAGACAGATGCAAGAAATCCATATGTAGAGGTACTTTTTCTAAAAGGCACAAGACAACAATTAGACAAGTACAATAACAGAGGTAGACGACTGACAGGAACCTCCTTCGCTCATCATCCACGCATAAAAAAGTAGGGCGTTGAGATCCATAGGTCTATTAACGCCGAAGCGACGACCTTAGATCAAGATCTTGGCTGATTCCTTAGACGCGGACTGATGAGCTAGGGACGAAAGGATAAATAGCCACAATCTTCACAAATCAGTACACCACAGGGCAGTCAAGACATACTGGGAATCGAAGGCCATGGGATTCAATTAGTCATCAAGCTATAGGTTAGGGAAAAATTCAGTCATCAACTAGAACACTATGAAAATCAATTTACTTACCCAATTAAACATGCAGTTCCAAAGAATAAATCCTACTACAATCTACCATGCAAAAATAAAGAAAGCATATCGTTGCCTAATTTCTCGCTCTGAGTTGATGTTCTGTGCGCTTTGTGCAACTTTCTCTTGCCAACCGATGAGACTTCACCGTTACCTCTCAGCCAACCCTAGGGGTACTCTTCTCCCCCCTTATCCCCCCGAGCCACAAAGGGGCCACACACACTAATCAAATAATCAACTAGCTCACATCTCGCCTCGCAAGGCCGAGCTACCACTCCTCACCGAGATGGGTATCCCAATTTCCACAAGTTAAGTGAGTCAAGTATAGATTTCTGCAGTGTAACGTTACGCAAAAAAAAAATAGCACTCATCCTTCTCCTCTCTTCATTATATAGAGTTTTGAAGTCCTTTAATTTCCCAAATCCCATTTTATTTAATGTTTAATAAATTAATTCATAAAAATTCCTCCCCGTACATGTGTCACCCATCCCCTTCATTCCTCCAAAAACTAAATTCTTTAATTAATTATTTACCCTTATTTCCCTCACCCACCTAGAGTTACTCCTAGAATTGCTCCTAGGTGTGCCCAAATTCCCTTACAGGTTTTAATGACTTTCCCCATTATTAATTTGCTAGTTCAATTTTAAATTAGAAAGTTCTTAAATGGTAGATACTTTACTAAGTTTGATTTTCTGCTTTTTCCCTTGTGTTTCCATTTTCTTTTTGTGTTTCCCTCTTTTCCTAGTTTCTTAATTATTTTATAATTCCCTCTTTCCCCTTTTCATTTAGAACTCAATTTGGCAGGTGTAGAAATTAACTTTTTTCCTTTTCCCTTTTTAATTAATAAACTTTAAATTATCATAATATAATAAAACAATTATTTATTTTATTTTTATTTTTATAAATATATATATATATAATTTATTTATTTATTTTTAAAAAAGGATAGAGAAAATTATGTCACTAGTATAATTTAGACCTAGACTTTAATTTTCGTGCTGGGTGACATTTTATTAGGGAATTTGTTTTAAAAACTTCTTATCACATTATTAGTCTTAAGGCCATCTAGGTTCATTCATTTATCATTAACAACATGACGTGCCCTTCAGGATGCACTAGGTGCTCCAAGGGTGCCACTCGCCTCTTTCCATTTTTCTTGCGCGACGTGATCTTCAGGATGCACCATGTGCTCCAAGGGTGCCACTCGCCTCTTGACTGACTTGGTAGACATAAAAAAACCCCTAAATTCAATACTCTGCTAGGTGAACTTGTGGGAGACTAAGGGCCTCTAAGGAATAAGGCCCCTGCCTTATTGCGCGCCCCTTAAAATCATCATGAGTGACTATCGCAGTCTTCCCTCATGGCATCATGGGTCCTCTCGAAATAGGTGAACATTAACCTACAGTTCGATCCACAGCGGGAGTGCTCGTAGGCTCTAACAGGGCTGCTATCCACACCTCTCCCTCAACATCTCTGGTAGTCGTTCGTGACCCCTCTACTCCACATGTGATTCTGGTTGTCAAGTTATCATCAGCCTGCATCATCAACGAATCATGTCAGCAATTTATCCATAATCATATCATCTAATCATATGCACTAATATCACATATAAAATAATCAAACCCCCAATGGTTCACTCCCTGACTCGATCCGGAGTCCAAGGCGTTCCATTGATGCCTCTGCATCCTCGAGGTCCAAAATCTTGCACACTCAGTAAAACTGAATCAATAGCACCTGTCTATGTCAATGCAATAAAACAACATGCCATCAACCCATAATGCCTCATAATCAAAATCAATGTTTTAATAGCATAATAATCTGGATCACCTGCGAGCAAGTGTCCTCAAAGAATAAGTTCGCTCAATGCATAAGAGTGGGATGTTACAAAATACAACACGGTCGTACCCTAAAGAGAATGGTTCTCCTCTCCATTAATATACATGGTTTCCCATAAAAAATTTAAACTATGCTTCTACAAATTGTTTCAAAAAGTTTTAGTAAATCAGTAGAGCAATTATCCATTAGTTTACTAAGAAACATTCATTGCATAAACTACAAATCCATACTCTTATATTGAATATTTAATACGTTATAAAATGTATAATTATCCATTAGTTTACTAAGAAACATTCATTGCATAAACTACAAATCCATACTCTTATATTGAATATTTAATACGTTATAAAATGTATATAGATGTGTCAAATGTGTAATAACTAATAAATTAATAAATGACCTGGCATTTATTTTCTTCCAGCTATGAACAAGGCTATCAATTTTTTTATGAAAAAGACCTTTTGCAACTCGTTTATATCTAACTAGTTCTAGTTCCATAGTACATGTATATATAGAGACTTATCGCTTAATTATCGCTTTTTTATAATCATAAAAAGTTAGTTAATAATCACAAAAAGTTAGTTATAGGCATCAAAAAGTTGCTCCTGGCATCGGGTGTCATGAACTAAGCCCTCAGAAATACATACATTAATCTCTTTTACTAAAGGAATACTCACTTTGGAGAGAGAATGAGGTACCATTCTTGCAGGTTAACTGGCAAGATGAACCATTTCTTCTTCTTTGTCTAAATTGGATTCATTGAATTTATCAACCTCTTCTTGTGAAATGGTAAAAATTTTGGACTGGATAGCCTTTCGGAAGTTTTTTTTCAACAGTTCTTCGGACGTTCCCATGATTCATGTGTGATTCATGTGCAACTACTCCCGCCAGTCCGTGCAATCCAAACTGAGTCTATTCTCATGCTCTGCGCTCGCACCAGATTTCTCCATGCCCATGCCTCCAACACTACAAAACATGATGAATAAAACGGTACTCTTTTTTCTCCACATTTGTCACGTGCATTTGTAGCAAATTCAATGTTATATTTAATAGCAAATTCAAAGTTTCTCACATCCATTTGTAAAATTCAAAGTTATATTTTATAGCAAATTGAAAGTTATAGTTTGAGAGAGACCATATTAGGGTAGATATCAACAATATTCTTTGAAGGCTGCTCGGGTTGCAAGTCTCCTTTATGTTAGTCTTCAATAATACTTTGACATGGATACTTAATATAGGATCTTAATATTTATTTTATTGTTCCATTATTCTTCAGCTTTAGAATGATTTTTTTTCAATATATTAACATGTTAACAGATATGGATACATAATATAGGATTTTGATATTTCTTGTGTTATTCAAATTCTCGAACATAGAATGGTTTTTTTAATATATAGCACGGATACATAATATAGGATTTTGATGTTTCTTTTGTTATTCGAATTCTTGAACTTAGAATGGTTTTTTTAATATACTATGGTTAGCATTCTGTCTCTCACGTATACTTTTCTCAATAGAATAATCACACACAAAAACAGGGTCTCTCCGCATACTTTCCTCAATAGAATAATAGCAAAAAAAAGAAACCAACGCTTTTCATTATACTCACTGGGATTTGAGTAACAATGGGGATTCGATTTTTTTGGGTTTAGTTTCATTTTCACTCACTAAGGAAAGGTTTTGGAGTTGTTTAAATGTAAATAATTTTTTTTTTATTTATTGAAATTTGATAACTAAGGAGACAGAACTTCAATAAGTTTTTATATTTAAATTTATGTATTATTATTCTTTTCATTTAAATTCAAACTTCCTAATAAATATATTTAACATTTAATATCACATACTTCTTTTAATTATATAAATAATGTATTCTTTTAAGTTATATTTTAATTCTTCTCTTTTAAACTTTACAAATCCACAATGCAATTTAACTGATATTTTGATTATTTGTTGTTAAACTTTACAAATGCACAATGGAAATTGACTGAGAAAAAAACTTCATGATGGAAGAAATTATGAAATCCTAAATCCACTTCTGACATGAAACTAAAATATCCACAATGCATGTAAATTGAGAGCGTACTCATTACAAAACTTTAAGATGGAAGAAATTCTGAAATCTAACCCTGACATGAATACAAATTTATATCTGCTTAAATTAATCAATTGTCAAACTTAAGTAGGCATAATAACTAGCATAGTTGCTAACTCGCGGCTGTTAAGTCATTTTAATATCTTAATATTTTTTAATCAGGTAGACATGGCAATAAGTTATTGAATACAGTAATTTTTAAATACGATTAGGTAAATATAAAAAAATAAACATATAAACAGGTGTCTTTATAACAGCTCGGAAGTTAATGGATGAAATCAAAGCCATTCATTTATTGTGACGACTAAGAATATTCTAAGCATATTTAATCTCGTCCATAGAAAATGTATTAAGAACTAAATACCTATTAAATGTGCCCATTGTCAATAGATGTACGCCTTTCGACATAACAAGATAAAGTTAAAACATAGACATGGGGTGGTGAATCATAAACACGTTGTTCTTGATATTCAGTTATACGGTCCATGTGCCATTCTCAACAAATCGTCTCCCAACTACTTCATGCTCAGCTGTCGCGTGATACATTCTGGTTTTCACTCGCTGCGGCATGATACATTCCGGCCTCTACCTAGGCTCCGCTGCCGTGTGACACATTTCCAACGGCATGATACCTTCCTGCCTCTACTTAGGCTCCACTGCCGTGTGACACATTTCCAACGGCATTACTCTTGGAAGAAGAGATTACCTGATTTGCCATAGCGTTCAATATCCTATTACGGTTCCCTCATTCATTATATTATTGCAACGTTCATTGTATTATGCCATATTATTCAATACCCTATTACGGTTCTCTCATTCATGATATTATTGCAACGTTCATTGTATTACTGCAATGATTATATTATTGTAATCATCAATGATAATTCTAAAAGAACAAATTAACACAACCTAAGCGTGTTTCCCTTCCTTCCAAAAAGCAGGGACTTGTTGCTCTGCAACCATGCTTGTTATGTATGCAATCACTAGAAAATACATGAGGTTGACAAGTTCTGTCTAACGCGTCTTTAGAAAGCTACTTGCCTAATATGAACTAAACTTACACTGAGTTTAGTTGTGTGATAAAACTGAAATTTACTGAATATCTCGAACGAAAGAAAAGAGAATCAGATTGCACAAGTAAAAGAGTTCCAATGTACGTTTAGTCATGATTTTAAGTAACTAATTAGCAAACACATCAAGTTGATTAGTTTTGTGTAATGCATCTGTAGAAAGCTAGCTGCCTAAAACGAACTAAAATTCTGGTGACTTTTATCGTGTGATAAACTTAAATCAATTTAATTCATTGAACATAAGGAACGAAAAAAATAAGAATCAGATTTACATTAATAACTTTTTTTTCCAATGTACATTTCATTGACTCAACGTAGTTTTCAAATAGATATTTTGATTTTATGTAATGTATTATTGATGCAAGCTTGGGGCAACGGAACAAGTCCAGCTCTATGAGAGAGAGATTGGGGCAATGGAACAAGCACGATTCCCACTGTTACCTTAGTTAGCTTGCTTCTACTATTATAGGTTAGGGAGTGTTTTCCTATAGGCTAGGGTATTTAGGTTAGGATATCTAACTTAGGGAGTGTTTTCCTATAGGTTAGGGTATTTAGGTTAGGATATCTAACTTAGGGACTGCTTTCCTGTTTTCCTATATAAAGGACTAAATCATATTCATTAATTCAATGACAATGTATATCTAGCAATGACAAGGCATCCAATTAGATGAGTAAATGGCGCATGTATCATTTAGGAAGCATGCTCATGAAGTATGTGATACATAGGATAGTAACGTTTACAAGAACATTAAATAACATCTTTAAATATTTGATAGATGATTGATAGGTATCCTTGTGTTCAATAAAAATACATTTATTTACCTATATTGGATTCATGGTATACCTTCAATTCCAAATTACTTATTCGTGGAATGTCTCACCTTATTCGTGGAATGTCTCTCCTCTGACAATGATATTCATTATCAATTGTTTCTTAAAAGGTCTTCTATTATGTACTATTTTCATCTCGAGCATTTGGGAATCATACTTAGTGATGTGTTCTTTTTAGTTTTTATTCAAGACTTCCAAATCATTTCATATTTTTTTTTTTTAAGAATATCATGTTGTTTGATCAAAGATGGTTTTATGATCTCCTTTTAATTAGGGATGATGATTTTAGAGGATATATTTAGTTTATGGAAATATATTTATTTCATGGGATAAATTATTTTATCTTAAAAATAGCTAAAATTTTATACAAACTATATAATTTTTTTAGAAATTTGAATATTTTTACAAAAATATTTCCAAACATTTCATAGTTAGCATATGCATGATAAATAAGATTCAACAAGGTTTTTACATTTTAAAATAAATTTCAATCTTTAAAATCATTCTTGTCATTTTCTCTAACAATGTGATTTAGCAATGTAATTTATACATTATTATAATACCTTACAGGTTCCTCATTATCAATAGTGGGTATACCTCAATGACTCATTATCAATAAATTCTACAGGTGTTAAACAATAATACATCTATTCATTCTTGATGCAATTTATTATTTATTTTAGTGCCCATGGTTACCCCACATCAATCAATGGTATAAATCAATGACCTATGAATAGATGGTTTCTCTTATGTTTAAGTTTTAATAATTATTCACATGGAGTAGGTCCTTACAATGGGTAGATTTCGATTAAAGACCTTGTTTTGTAGCAACTCTACTTTCTAATGATAGTGCTTGAGTTGCACATACAACACCACTTATTCATGTGTCATTATTATTATTGGAAAATCAATTTCTTCTCAACTTTGTTCTAGTTATTATGCCAATGTATATTGAGACCTAGATCCACTATGTCTTTTCTTCTGGTTATGATATTATTTTGGCATGGATCCATCATGTATCATTTTGTAATCATGGTTGTAACCATGGTTTCATGTTAGATGTATACTTCATGGATCTACCATGTACTTTATTTAGTGGTCTTCCTTGTTTTCACCTACGCATGAGTATGCTAACCTCGAGGAAGATAGTCATTTGATAATTTGGTTTTTCTTTGCACCTTTTAGACTTTTGGCCGGCTAGACTCCACTTATGTCCACTTGTCTAATTCCTCTTCTCTTTTATAATATATTTTTCTCATTATATATCCTTCTAGAATCATATATATTTTTCTCATTATATTTCCTTCTAGAATCATATATTATGGTGAATCTATAATAATCCCTTATCCTTCTAGAATCATATATTATGGTGAATCTATTATAATCCCTTATTTAGTTTTCCTTCTTTATTGAACATTTACTAATGCATATTTCATCCTTCCTCCTCATCCTTTTTAAGTTTTTAAATTGTTGTTTTGTTTTGCTTATTGAACATTTACTAATACATATTTCATTCTTCCTCCTCATCCTTTTTATGTTTTTAAATTGTTGTTGCCAATTTCATTTAGGAAACTTGTAAGTTTCCCATGAGTTTCCTTCATACAACACATAAACATACTAAAAAAAATCCTAAAAAATAATTAATGCATATTAAATTCATGCCCCAAGATGGAAAATATGATGTCCATAAACCTATATATATCCCACATTTTCATGCCCAACTAAATTAACTATTATTTTCATGGTAATCATATGAATTGCTTTTTTGGAGAAGGGGAAAGAGACCATTGAAAGAAAGGGTATCATGGATTAATTCTTGAAGGATCATTCTTGAATTTCATTTATTTTCCCTCATCAAAGCGTTCTAGTTTTGAATCATTTTCAATATGTTATTTTTCTGAATCATAGTTGATTTGCAGATAGCATCGATGATGTACACAGTTTTATTTTTCCTCACATTTAATTGATTTGATGTTTTATTTTTCCTCACACATTTAATTAATTGATGAAGATTTCTCTTCTTTCCCCACCCCCAAATCTTTCCTCACATTTAATTAATTGATGTTTTATTTTTCCTCATACAATTAATTAATTGATGAAGATCTTTCTTCTTTCACCACCCCCAAATCATTTTTCAATATGTTTGATTATTTGGTTTTCATTTATGATTTGAGGATAAAATAACCTCACATTTAATTAATTGATGTTTTATTTTTCCTCATACAATTAATTAATTGATGAAAATCTTTCTTCTTTCACCACCCCCAAATCATTTTTCAATATGTTTGATTATTTGGTTTTCATTTATGATTTGAGGATAAAATAACCTTTTGATGTTAGTTAGAATCATGGTATTCTAAATGAACATTATTTTCTTACATATTTATCATAATTCATGTTTATATTCTTATTTGGATTTAAGGAAGGTTTGTTCTTTAGACTTGCACTTGGATTTAAGGAATTTTTGTTCTTTTTTTTGTGTGAAAGTATAAATAAGAGAAAGTGTTTGGGTCTTACACATAAGATATAAAGATATCAACCATATGATCTTAAGTATTTTTCCATCCTCTCATATTAAGTAGTAACATATTGTAACCGATTAATTTTGGAAAGAAGTTGGTGTTTTTTAATTTACTCTATCAATTATTCAACCCAAGTCATTATGGACTTTTTCCAAAAAAATACCATAGTTATAAGAACATGAATTTTTTTCCTTATACATGAATTTCCTACATTTCATGTTTTTACCCCATATTCTAATAAGTTGTGCATGTACATATAATAACTCCTCTTAGTCAACACATTGTTATTTTTTCATATTTTCATTGTAACTAAAGTGTTATCAGAGGGAAGAAATAGTGTATACTATTCCATATCTTGACGATAATTTTTTACTCTGTAGAACATGGAAAGATTAGTAGCAAAATTTGAAAAATAGTTGTGGAACTCCTCCACATCAACTAAATTCAAGTAAAATGTCATGTGTATTTTTGTAGGTTTTAATACAATATATAGGATCCCACAAGATTGAAAATACATAATCTATTAACTTGGATTAGATTACAATCTTTCTTTTCTTATCAGAATTAGAAAACCATGTGACAAAACTCTACATTTTTTTCAGGGGTTCCACCCCTTAACACTCAGGTAGGGAGGGAATACCAACCCCCCTTATGACACACCCGCTATAGCAAGTAGAATATAACAATGTGTGAGGCTAATCGTTGAAAGAATATAACACATATCAAACATTCTCCCACTTATTTTTTTATTTTCATATAGGGGGTTCGAGGATCAAATGATCAACAATTGAAGGAAACAATGCCAATTTCTTCTCTATACCAAGAGAACTTCTTATTTCTTGCAAAAATTTTCAATGAATCTACATTAACATTCTTTAAAGTTCCCACCTTCAATAGCAATTCCTTCTTGTCTTCAACCATGTCTCTCACAAAGTGATATTGAACATCCATGCACTTCATATTAGAATGATATGTTGATTTTGTTTCCTAAAAGATTGCACTCTAGTTTTCAAAACATAACGTCACATTTTGTTGCACAAACCCAATACTTGAATATAGGATTTGTAATAGTACACCTTCATTACTCACATGATTAGATGCCATGTATTCAAATTTTGTAGTTGAGAGTGCCACTATAGATTTTCTCTTTCTCATTGAACTAATTTCTCCTCCAAATAAGTTAGATACATAACCACTTATAGATTATTTTGTGATCGTGGTCTCTAGCCTAGTCCGTGTCAACAAATCCATGTATCTCCATCACTCTTTCTACTCCAAGTCTTGCTTGATATAAAATTCGATTATATGTAGTGCCACAAAAATAACTAGAAATCATCTTTAAATTTATATATTTCTCAGTCTCTCATTTTGAAATGTACCGACTCAAAAATCTCACTGAATTTGTAATGTTCACTCTAGTACATACCATTGCATACATCAAAATGCCAAAATGACTAGCATAAGAAACTTGAGACATGCCTTCTTCCTCTTCCTATGTCATGGGAAATTGATCTACATATAACTTCACACCTATAGGATTAGGGACCTTGGTTGATTCACAATCTTCCATTTTAAACATATGCAATATTGTCTCAATGTATTTCCTCTGATTCAACCAAAGTTTCCTATTTTCCTAATCTCTTTTAATTTCCATGACCAAAATAAAATTTGCAGAACCAATATCTCTCATATAAAACTTAGAATACAATTGTGTTTTTACCTCAATGTTTTCCTTCTTTCCAATTAGAAACATATAATAAACATAGAGAACCACATAAATAAAATGATCACCAAGCAGGTTCAAATACACACAACGGTCAAATTTTCTCCTTGTGAAACGAGGTCCCAAAATATAAGTATCAACCTTTTCATACCACATCCTTGAGAATTGCTTTAACTCATATAGGGATTTTTTCACCTTGCAAACCAACTCATTCTTAATCTTCACTACAAAACCTTATGGTTGTTTCGTATAGATTTATTCTTTAAGATCCCCATGTAGGAATGTTGTCTTTACGTCCATCTGTTCTACTTTAAGATCAAAATAAGAAACAATATATAAAAGAAATATAACATGAGAAAAAAATCACCAAAATATATTCCCTCTATGTGGGAATATCCATTTGCTACTAGGTGATATTTATACTTATCCACTTTACCTTTTTCATTCAACTTCTCCTTAAACAACCATTAGCTAACAATGAGATTTCTTCCAGTTGGAAAGTCAAGTAGATACCAGGACTCAATTTTATCCAAGGAATACATTTCTTCAACCATGTATTTCTTCCAAAGTTTATCATCCTCTAAATCCATTTCCTCTCTAATATTTATGGGATCATCATCAATAATAGACATAGAAAAAGTAGAATGAAAATCAGGTGGAGTACACCTTTATGGTTTTGTTATTTCTTGAATAGATATCTTTAATACTTGAGTACGAGGCTCTTATTCTTATGATTCATCTTCTTCTATTGATTTAGATTATTGACCCTCCAAATCAAATTCAATTTTCTCTGGTTCTTTTTTTGGTGGGAATTTCTATTTGTGGACATATTTACTCTCTCCAAAGACAACATATCGACTATAGAAAATCTTCTTAAATTTTTTGGGTTCCAAAGTTTATATTCTTTTACAACATCTTTGTAATGAATAAACTACACTTTTCAACTTTATTATCTATCATGTACTCCTATTTGCAATTGAAACATGTACATAATCATCACAACCAAGCACTATAATATTTTCAAGAGAGGGTTTCTTACTAGTCCATTCTTGCGGAATTTTGTCTACCAACACTAATGAGGGTGATCTATATACCAGGTAACATGTAGTACCCACTGCCTCTACCAAAAATTCATTTCCTAACCCAACACCACTGAGCATGGCCCTTTCTTTCTTCATTAGCATGTTATTCATCCTTCCTACAACCCCACTCTATTGAGGTGTATATGGAGTAGTTGTTTTATTATATAATTCCTTGAATTTGTTCCCGCATAACTCTCGACCATTATATGATCTCAACTCATTTATGTTCTTATTTATTTTATTCTCCACAAGAGCCTTAAACTTTTGAAATTCAACAAAGATCCCATATTTCTTTCAAAGGACATAAATCCATGTATTCCTTAAGAAATAGTCAATGAAAAAAATATATTACACATGTTTACCTAGTGATGGAATATGAATAGGTCCAAACACATTACTATGAACTAAATTCAGATCCCATGAATTATCTTCTAGTACTAGATGTGAATCCTACTCGATTATGTTTCTCATATATGCAATGTTCACAAAAATAAAAATCCAATGCACAATCGTACATACCTTCAACCATACCTTTGTCGTGGAGTGCTTAAATTCCCTTCTCTCCAATATGTCCTATTCATTGATGCCACATCATTTTCTTTTCTCTATAGACCATAGGGGTTTTGTCTTATTCAACCTTGGGAACAATAGAACTATTACACACATTACCAATTATGATTCCCAATAGCTTATATAGAGTTCCATTCCAAACTCCCCTCGTTAACATCATTAATATTTAAGATATTTTACAAGTTTTCTTTTCGAATAAAGTATGTACACATGGATCACTCAACTTACTTAGAAACATGAAATTTCTTTCTAGCTCAAAAATGTGCAAAACCCCAAGGAGTGTTCTATTTATTCCATCCTTGAGCTTCAACGTGAAATTTTTGTGTCATATTATTCTAGTTGTCAAGTCATCTCTTGGTGAAATGCCACTTTCATTACAATTTTCATATTCACAAAACCACTCCCTGATGGGGTTGATTTGAAAATAAGCACCTAAATCGATCCTCTATACATCATGATCTACATCTATGTCTGAAGAAGCCAAGTACACATCCTTCCTTCTTCTAAGGAGGATTTTACTTATGTGGATGGAACATATTGTATCCCTTCTCTCTCTCAACACTTTTTGATCTACAATCCTTCTTGAAATGCCTAGCTTTACTACATTTTCGACATTTCTTTAACAATTTTCTTAGATATTTAGATCTACCTCTAGATTTAGATCATCCAATCGAGGACTTATTTTAATTTCTATCCATGGTGCATTGATCTAGGTCGATATTGGTGGTCACCAACTTATTCCAAATTCCAACTGGCTCATCTTGATAGTTTTCAGTTCATCATGTTTCTCTGTAGTGGGGACATTTCTTTGTAATTTTGGGTTCTGCACTTTTGGGGTTGTCCTGAAGCCCTACACAACATGCAGGTGGATAATGGTGGCCTCCAACCTATTCCAGCTGGCTCATTTTGGAAGTTTTCATGTCAATACATCTTTTTGTACTTCTAGGGCCATTTTGGGGCCCTAAACATTGTTTTCATGGATTTCCACAATAAAACTATAGACGGAGTTAGAGTTTGACAACATAATGCATATTTATCGAAAAAACCTTTCAAATGGGCTATCACATACCTAAAATGGAGATCATATGCAAACATTATGACCCTAGGAAGTTGTTGTACTAACTTACCCCAATGGGGCCCACATGACTTTTGGTGCTTCATCTCCTAGGGTTAGATTTTTGGATGTATAGGGTTTTGGTATTCATATTTATTAAAAAAAGGACTTCACAACCTCAGTGTACTGATCTTCTTGAAAATGAGCGTAGTCGTCAAATATCTTCTCAAAGATATGTTGCCACCATTCTAGCGAGTCTTTCACTCTATATTTTTATAGTCTCTGTACATTTCTTTCATTGATAGAAATCATGTATTACTGTATTTCTTTGTTTTTCGTAATATCTATGTGCACATCATTGTAATATCGCTACTTGCATTTTGTTCTAAAAATAATACAGATCAATGGTATCAGAGTAGGTTGTTATTTATCATTTTTCAGTGCATGTCCCCAACAAGGTCCTAGAATAGAAAGTTGGGTCTTCAGTTTGTCTCTCTTAATGAAAATATATCTTACACACCTAATAAACTCTCCATGGTGGAAGAAAATAAAAATGATGGATCAAAGGATTGTATCAACTTTTTTCTTGAGCAGGCTCTCGCGCGATAGAGGGAAAAAATGATGGAGAATTTTTACCACATCGTTCAATGCCTACTGATATCAACATGCGCATATTCATCAAGCGATCACTTTGGAGGAACCTCTCCTTTCAAGGTATAATTTAATTTTGATATTCTCGTATTTGAAGGTCAGGTAGATGTGGATACCTTAGAAAAATGGTTAAATCTGCTAGAAAGTTATTTCTCTATTCACAATTTTTCCGATAGGGAAAAGATTACATTTATGCTCCTCAAGTCTCTCCCCCATGTCAAACATTGGTGGGAAACTTATTGGGAGAAAAATTCCACAGAGTAATCTAGAATATATGGGGTTGAGCCCACTTGGGATTTTATTTTGGATGCGGTAAAAGAACAATATTACCCCATTCATAACTATGAATACCAATACATGAGATGGACCACACTTTAGTAAGAGAAGAGCCAAACAGTGTCAGGGTTCAAAAATAATTTCCATACCTTGTGCACCAAGATGGGTATCAAAGACTCTGAGTGACATCTGGTTCTAAAACACTATGGGGCTCTACATAGGTACATCCAAAATGAAATAGTTTTCCTAAACATCTCATCATTGGGAGTTGCCTATCGATATGCTTTTAAAATCGAACATAAATTTAGGCACCAGGACAAATGGGAGTTTAGGTTTGCAAATCCGCAACAACTAAATCATGATAAATATGGTCCTAACCAACAACCTCCCAACAACGAGTCCAAGAAATAGGAAAAAAAGGGTAAAGGAAAGACAAATAATGACACGGGGAAGTGGTGGACTTCCATAAAATCCCCTGGAACAACATCGATGAATATAGATTGAAATACTCATTGGTGTTTGAGATTAAGGACAAGGAGTTGAACCATGATTTGAAATCTGATCCAAAATGAAAAAAAGACAGATCATCGACGTAGACCCCACCACTACTGTCATGACCACAAAAATTCAACCATAAGAACTAGTAGATCCTGAAGAGGGGGAGTGCTTCTTCCATTCATATACTTGGGTGAATGGGACCCCATTGTATTTCATTGTTGATAGAGGCAGCCAGAAGAATCTCATCTCATCTAAGGTTGTCAAATAGTTAGGGTTGTCGAAAGCACCACAACCACAACCATACAACATTGGGTGGCTTCACCAGGGACAAGATCTTTTTGTCATCCAACAGTTCCACATGTCTTATGGAATATAACCCTTCAATGATGAGGTAGTGTGTGATTTTGTCCCTCTCGATGGATGTGATGATGTTTTTGGGAAAACATATATGCGGAAATGTCATGTTGTTTATGAGTCTCGACCCCGTAGTCTCATTATTACACTGGGGGGTCAACTCTACAGGATACCAAAGGTAGTTCTAAGTACAGTTCTACCAAAACAGTGCTACAAGGTAATCTCTCATACTGCAAAATTCATTATCTTCACAGTGTGTTCAAAGGATGCACAAGAGGCCACTACAACCAGTGCAGCCTCAACACCTTCTATACACTAGAAGCAGATTGTGTAAGAGAAAGAATATATTTTTTCTTCACCTACGATGGTGCCTACACAATTCCCCATAAAGCCTAGATACAACTAGTTGGTGGAACAGATTCAACCCTACTAACAACAGTTTCGTGACAACCTTCCATAGACCAAGCAACGCAACTTCTTCAGCAAGGGACGCAACTCACCAAGATTCAAATTCAACAGACTCTTTCCCCTCTTCCCCAGGCACTCTATACAATGGACACCATTGATTCCTAAGAGGGGATGATTGATATAGGTGGATATTGGTGGAAACCCACCTGTTCCAAATTCCAACTGGTTCATCTTGACAGTTTTCAATTCAACCCATTTCTCTGTAATGGGGACATTTCTTTTTAATTGTGGGTTCTGCACTTTTGGGGCTATCCTGAATCCCTACAAAAAATCCAGGTGGATAATGGTGGTCGTCCACCTATTTCAACTCACTTATTTTTGAATTTTTCATGTCAGTACATATTTTTGTACTTTCAGGGCCATTTTGAGGCCCTAAACAATATTTTCTTGGATTTCCACAATCAAAGTGTAGACAGAGTCAAATTTTGATGGTGTAATGCGTAGTTCTCAAAAATACATTTCCAATGGTATATAAAATGCCTAAAACAAAGATCGTATGCAAAAGTTACGACCCCGGGAAGTTGATTTACTAACTTACCCCAACGAGGACCACATGACTTTTGGCGCTTCATCTACTAGGGTTGGATTTTTGGATGTTCTAGCATTTTGGCATTCATGTTTATTATAAAAAGGCCTTCAGAGCCTCATTGTACTGATCTTCTTATGAATGAGCATAGCCATCATAGTCTCTGTACATTTCCTTGATTAATAGAAATCATGTATTACTGTATTTCTTTGCTTCTGGTAATATTTATGTGCACTTCATTGTCATATTTTTGTGTTCATTTTGTTCCGAAAATAATCTGGATCATGCATCCCCTTAGAGAGAAGGCATATGTTCTCTATTTTCCCATGGTTTTCCTCCCCATTTATTTTGATGAGAAGGATGAAACCACAAAATAAAAAAATAATGTGGTTTCACTACTAACGAAAGTTATCCCATTAATCTAGCAATGACCAAAATAAACTAGTGTACTTATCTTCATCTAAAACTTTAATATATGTAGACAACAATTGACATACCATAGTATTGAATGCATTTAAATTCTCTATCATCGAGTCTACATCATTCATCCTTATGAGGCACATGAGATTTCAGTTTTCCATGATGATGGGTGGAGTGTCCACTCAAAATGTTGGACATTTCAAAACTATGTACACAATGCTTATTCAAAAATACTCTCTAACAATATGTCTAATTGTGAGAACTTACACTCTCATAAAATTTTATTTACCAGGGATATAAATTGATACAAAGCATTGGCTTACCCCATAACACCTTGGTTGTAGCTTCTGTGAAGGCATTCAATAATATTAAATCTAAAACACAACCAGATTGTTCTCCTTACCTTCCTATCCAACTTTTTCCAATATTCTATTGACATACATATAGGTGAAAACTCTTTATTTTAAAACTACTCACCATTTTCTTTTACCATAAGAATCACCATTATAAATATCCCACTGAAACAAAGTTTATCTCATACCCAAGATAACCAAACCCTTAGCAATAAAGGCGTCCCCTTGAATCCAACAACTACTCTAATACCAAATCTAGGTTTTAAACCTCTACAATAAATAAATTCATACACATTATTTATAAAATAGAAAGAAAACAATAGAAATCACACATCATACTCAAACATTTACCATGAAAACCCTTACTTATAAAACCAACAAAAGTTTAGATCCGCACCTCTAACTCTCATTGTATTAACTTCACCTTTACAATACAGTATAAAGGATCCCACGACATCCAAATCCCTACTTCATTGACTTGTATTAAATTACAACCTTAATTCCTTGAGAAAAAATTAGAAAACAGTGTTCCAAAATTGCCCAAAAAACATGTTTAGGGGTCTCTGGACGTGAGACAATGTAATAATGCATGGGGATAATCATGCAAAGAAATTACAACCTTAATTCCTTGAGAAAAAATTAGAAAATAGTGTGCCAAAATTGCCCAAAAAACATGTTTAGGGGTCTCTACATGTGACACAATGTAATAACACATGGGGATAATCATGCAAAGAATATAACACCTACCCAAAACTTTTTTCATACAAACATCTATTCCACATCTATGCTTCATTATTAATCAATAGGGAATCCATCATGAACTGAAGAATCCTATTGAACTTATGAAATGGCCAAAGCAAAAAATCCTATTAAACTTATGAAATGGCCAAAACCACAAATAGTACCACATTTAAAAATTTCATGGGCATTATGAACTTTTATAGAAAATCCATTACATATTATTCAAAAATGGTTGAACTCTTACATTATTCTCAACTAAGAAGGAGTTTTATCAAAACAAGGAAGAAAATAATGTATTCCAACAACTCAAAGAATGGTTATGCTCCAATATTGTTGTTTATCACTTAGAAGGTTTGTTAGATGTGAATAATAGTAGAACACCTAATATAACGAAGTCTATGCACTCATTCAAGCATTATAGTAGTAGAGACACTGTATTTTTACTTAAGAAAGAATCGTCCATATATACCAACATCCTTTAATTTTTTTTTGTATTCACAGTTAAAATTGTACCCTAAACATCACCACTTAAAATATGTATTCAACAATTTCATTTACTAGTTAAGTATTAAAATAAGATACATAGTGAGGTTGTGGACTTATTGAGGTTCACTTTAATTTAGACATTGAATATTATAAACCTTCATTTTATAGGTCATGAGCTATGGAAAATTCTAAACCTGCAAAATTTTAAACCTTCATTTTACAGGTTATGAAAAAAAAAAATCTCTATATATCAAACTCCACATTCATAATTATAATAAATACAATGTAGTGCTAATAAAGAATAATCTAACATCAATACGACATTACTCTCTCAAATATGGATTGTTATATCTTCCCTATATGGTGTATATGGTGGTCACTAGAACACCTGAAAAAACACCTTAACACAACTTAATAGCATACAATGCAGAAATAAGCTTAGGACTGCATTCCTTAGTTATCTCTTTGTAATTAAGCAAAACTAGCAAATTGCTTGAAATTAGACTTTATCAATCTCTATGCATTCTATCTAGATCATGGTAAGACATATCCATAGACTACATCATTCCATTGCGCATGACAATCCATAAGAATGACTGCATATTTGTGTTCAAAGAGTAAATTTTCTAAATTGGTGAATTTTACGACATTCAACAAAATCATCACCTACTATGGATAAACACACATGTTCTTCAAGTAAGTATGCATACCTTTTGAATTGCCTCTAACAAATTTGTTGGACAAAGATCCCATATTTCTGGGTTAACTTTGGAAAACCCTCTAAAATCTTATTTTATGTAAACTACATGATTTTATAGCTTGCCACATATAAACACATATCCTTTTTTATGTAAACTACATGATTTTATAGCTTTCCACATAGATAGACTAAGGTGGTCAACCAAAATCTCATTTGCACTCTTCATATATCTAACAACAACTAACAATGAATTCAACATTACACATAGTACAATATAGTTATAACCATACTATCCACACATCAAGTATATCAATATGTGAAGATTACTTCAGGAATCAATCTCTAACTCTTTATGAACACCAATCAAGACACCCCTTCTAAATTCTTCCAAGCAAATAAAAGATCAGCATCAAGCATGTACATTTTTCCAAAACATTGCCCAAATTGATGCTTTGGTTAGACAACTCTACAATGTTCCCAACAAAAATTAAAAAAAATACGACCACTATCAGATTCTAAATCTATTGCAAATAGGCAACAAGGTTTGGTTGTAGA
Source organism: Picea glauca (assembly GCA_000966675.3). NCBI lineage: Eukaryota > Viridiplantae > Streptophyta > Pinopsida > Pinales > Pinaceae > Picea > Picea glauca. The sequence goes on along the minus strand of JZKD02S1748966.1, from coordinate 36,572 downwards.
TGCACAAAAAAAAATTCAAGGGAAAACACCACCATAAAAAGAATCCAATTCAGTATGGACAATATGAAATTATACAACAAATTGGAGTGAATTCCTATGTAAGAGACTTGCCTCTGGAACTCATTATACATGGAGTCATTAACATCAACCAATTGAAGATTTACTACCCTTCCAATTTGGAGTATGAAATCCAATACTCTCACCCTCACGGTAATATTCCATATTTTGAAGCTTCATTGGACAAAGATCCCATATTTCTGGGTTAACTTTGGAAAACCCTTTGAAGTCTTCTTTTATGTAAACTACATGATTCTATAGCTTTCCACATATAAACACATACCTAGATCAAGGTAGTCAACCAAAATCTCATTTGCACTCTTTACATCTATAACAACAACAAACAATGAATTCAACATTACACATAGTTATAACTCCACCATCCACACATCAAGTATATGAATATTCGAAGATTAATTCAGGAATCAATCTCTAACTCTTTATGAATACCAATTGAGACACCCCTTCTAAATTATTCCAAGTAAATAAAGATCAGCATCAAGCATCTTAAATTTTCCAAAACATTGCCCAAATTGATGGTTTGCTTAGACAACTCTACAACGTTCCCAACAAAAATAAAAAAAACAATACGACCACTATCAGATTGTAACTCTATTGCAAAAAGGAGATAAGGTTTGGTTGTAGATGCACAATGAACATTTCAAGGGAAACCACCAACATAAACTGAAGACAGTTCAGTATGTACCATATGAAATTGTACAACAAATTGGAGTGAATTCCTATGGAAGAGACTTACCTATGGAACTCATTATACATGCAATCATTAACGTCAACCAACTGAAGATTTATCAACCTTCCAATTTGGAATATGAAATCCAGTTCTCTCACCCTAAGGGTAATATTGCATATTTTGTAGCTCCATTAGACCAAAACACTAATGGAAAATTAACAACTCGGGAAAAATGGTTCTCGCACTTAGATTTTGAACAAAAATGTCCTCACCTTCATTAGAAAGGGAGGATACTTTCTTCCCAAACATGGAGGAATTGGTACAAGTACGAAGCTCTAGTTAGCCAGAAAGATATGCCTAATCAACAAGACAATGCTAGAGGGCTTTATTTAGCCACCAAGTTGAGAAAGAAACACTTAGTTTAACGATCAACAAGACAATGCAAGAGGCCTTTATTTAGCCAAGTTGGAAAAACAACACTTGGTTTAATTATCAATGAAGCCTCACTTAATTTTTTATGCTTCTATTAGTAAAGAAAAAGAAAAAGTAAAGTAAAGTAAAACTTACAATAAAGTTGGGAAAGCAACACTTAGTTTAATGATCAATGAGGTCTCACTTAATTATTTATGTTTCTATTAGTAAAGAAAAATAAAAAGTAAATTAAAATAAAACTTACAATAAAAATCTGAAATGAAATTGTTTAGTTAATGCTTATAAGTTTTACTTCCAAGGAAGAGAAGAAGTGGAAAGGAAAGAAGAAGAAGACAAAAAACACTTCCAAGGAAGGGAAGAAGTGGAAAGGAAAGAAGAAGAAGACAAAAAAAATTACACATTAGTTTAAGGGTCCAAACAACCACTGCAGCCACTGCAATCTTGAGTCACACTGAAGAGAAATGTTGGAAACGGTATCTAGAGTTGAATCCAAAAAATTGTAATAAAAATGCCAAGAATAAGAATCTGATTATGAAATGAAATTGTTTAGTTAATACTTATAAATTTTAAATATTCTATTTTTTTATTTAAATTTATTAATTATTCATTTATGTGTTCATACCACATTAAGTGTTAATTGAGAGATGGCAAGAAATATTATGTAAAAGGATATTATTTCTGTTGAGAAGAGATATTATGTAAAAAGATATTATTTCATATAACTTGGAGATATTATGTAGAAAGATATTATTTCATATAATTTATCCTCTTTTCTTGCATGCTCTTAAGAAAAACACAACTCTTAATTGTCAATGGGAAGAGATATTATGAGATATTATTTCATATAACTGGTTGAGAAGAGATATCACCTGGAAAAATATTATTTGATATAACTTATCTTCTTTTTATTCATATTCTTAAGAAAAATACAATATAAAATTTTAATTTAAAAAAACACAAGATATAACTTACATGATATTGAATAATAAAATCTTAACATTAAACTCTCATTAATTTGTGTAAGCATATATCATTTATATAGAAAAACTAAAACAATACATAGCTTTGACACAACACAGATACAAATTAAATATTTATATCATTTATAAAATTTCCAATGTTCAAAGATGTTCAAAGAGAATCCTCAAATTGAGGTACTACATGGTGCCTTTATTGTTAAAAACTAGCTTATCTAGGTATTGAATGCCAAACTGTTTTTTAAGTCTGATTTTCTTGTGGCCACGCTTTCTTCAAGTCTCATTTAGTCTTGAGCCGATTGACTTGGACCCTTTTATCGTTGAAAACTAGCTTATCTAGGTATTGAATGCCAAACTTTTTTTTAAGACTGATTTTCTTGTGGCCACGCTTTCTTCAAGTCTCATTTAGTCTTGAGCCGATTGACTTGGACCGTTTCAATGTTGAAAACTAGCTTATCTAGGTATGCATATTTGAATGCCAAACTCTTTTTTAAGTTTGATTTTTATGTGGCCAGGCTTTTTCAAGTCTCCTGTAGTCTCCTTTAGTCTTGAGCAGATTTACATAGACCCTTCATAATAAATTAATTTTAAAAATATATATATTTTTTAAAATTGTATCGAGAAATATTACAGTATTATTTTACAAAAATTATAGATATTTTAATATTTTGTCACTAATTAATTTTAAAAAGGAAAGATTATCTTTTTTAACATATTTACTAATTAGTACACTACACAAAAGATTATTACATTTTCTCTACATTATAATGCGTTATCGTAACAAACTCTATAAATATAAATACAAACTCAATACTATTTTTTTTTTAAATAAACATACTTATTAAAATGTGCTTGTTAGGTTACTAATTTATAATAAATTTAGCAAATCTCATCAAAGGAATCAATCAATGAAGGAACTGAATTTTACAAAATTCGTACGAAGTTTGGATAAAATGTATTACGTTTAATAATAATAATAATAAGTGGACACGATACAACCATGTATGAATAAGATGTTACACATATATTTGGCAGACCATTCAATTCAATAGAATATGCCTAAAGCTCCTTATCAACATGGACACTAGTAGGTGGAGTACTACTATATCGATGCCGACAACCAATAATATCATAAAAATATAAACAAATGAAAATTTTACACGTGGAAAAATAGTGGTTGTGATTGGTGAACACTGGAAATTGATACAGCTTAATGACAGAGGTGACAATAAAGAGAAAAATGATGTAGAAATCTCAAATCCTTGAACGCACATGCTCATCTTTTAATTTCCAGCCGCTTTTAACTTACAGCCGCCTAGATAAAGAGAGAAGTTAAGAGTGTAATTTGAAATTCCCCAGAAACTGTTAATTCAACACTAACAGGAATTACTAGGAGATACAAATTGAGTGATCAATCTGAGGACTTGCTTCTTCGAGCATTTAACTTCTTTTAAATTTTATTCTTAAAACCTTTCTAGATTCCAGCAAATTTAAGTAGATTACTTTTTCAAACCATAAATTTATGTATTTAACTTCTTTGAAATTTTATTCTTAAAACCTTTGTAGATTCTAGCAAATTTAAGGAGATTACTTTTTCTAATTATAAATTTATCATTTACAAATATAAATTTGTTTTATATGTCTCAAGAAGAGATTCCCACTATTTTGTTTTATACGGGGTTTAGATAATTAAAATGGTGCTCAAATATTAATATAAATTTATTTATTTTCAATTAAAAAAATAGAATTGCATTATTTTACAAGTCATTCTAGTTATGTGAAGTGTTTGAAATCATGTTAAAAGATAACTTATCTAGGATAAGCGTCATCCAGGATATATATGGAAGTTATAGTGGTAACCCAGATAAATTTATAATAATAACTGGTCATAAGACTAAGATCTCCACTAATACCAATTCAACCAGTCAAGAAAAAACCACCTTAATTATTTAAAATTTCAACTTCCAATATGTATTTTAAAGAGAAGTTAAGAGTGTAATTTGAAATTCCCCAGTAACTGTTAACTCAACACTAACAGGAATTTATATTTTAAACAGAAGTTAAGAGTGTAATTTGAAATTCCCCAGTAACTGTTAACTCAACAGTAACATGAATTTATATTTTAAACATAAATTAAGAGTGTAATTTGAAATTCCCAGTAACTGTTAACTCAACAGTAACATGAATTAATAGGAACATGAATTAATAGGAGATACAAATTGAGTGATCAATCTCAGGTATCTGTTCAAACATAAACACAAAAAGAATTTAATTGAATATGCCAGTACTAGTGTTTGCATGAGTTGGACCAGTGAGACACTCCATTTCCTTTTAGATGTAGGTGTTTCTTCCCTAAAAGCCATCATTGCGTTTATTCAATGCGTCCTTTATAAACTATTAGATAAAATAGTATTTAGGGTGAACGCATAAACAGGATTTTAGAATTTACAGGAAGATGTAATGATGAAAATGAAGAGACGACAAAACTAAAAGGAATCAGACTGGATAATAAAAATGTTTCCATTGTATGTTTGATTCGCTATCCTAGGTTTTCACTAAATCACTAGCAAACACATGAAGTTGACAAGTTCTGTCTAAAGCATCTTTAGAAGGCTACCTGCCTAATGTGAACTAGGCTTACAGTGAATTTCGTTGGGTGATAAAATTAAATTTACTGAACATCTTGAACGAAAGGAAAGAGAAAAAAATTGCATAAATATAAAGGTTTCAATGTATGTTTGATCCTCATTATTGGCCCTCATTATCAGCCAATCGTTTGATTCTCATTATTTGCTCTCATTATTGGCTCTCATTATCAGCCAATCATAAATAAAAAGGTTCCAATGTATGTTTTGGGCCAAGCATATATGTGGAAACATCATGTTGTTTATGAGTCTCGACCTCATATTGCCATTACTACTATGGGTGGTCGGCTCTACAAGATATCAGAGGTAGTTCTGACTACTGTTCTACCAAAACAGTGCCGCAAAGTAATCTCTCATACTGCAGAAGCAGATTGCAGAAGAGAAAGAAGATATTGTTTATTCACCCACGCTGGTGCCTACACAATGCCCCGTCAAGCCCATATACAACCAGTTGGTGGAACAGATTCAACCCCGCCAACAACAGGTTGAGGACAGCCTTGCATACACCAAGCAGCGTAACTTCTTCAACAAGGCACGCAACTCACCAAGATTCAGATTCAACAAATGTTTTCCCCTCTTCCCCAAGAACTCAATGTGATGGATATCATTGCTTAGTAAGGAGGGAGGACTGATCCAGGTGGATATTGGTGGCTACTCACTTGTTCCAAATTCCAATGGATTCATTTTGACAGTGATATTGGTGGCCACCCACTTGTTCCAAATTCCAATTGATTCATTTTGACAGTTTTCAATTCAGCACGTTTCTTTGTAATTGATACATTTCCTTTTAATTGTGATTTATGCACTTCTAGGAATATCCTGGATCCTTACACAACATCCACATTGATAATGATGGTCGTGCACATATTCCAACTAACTTATTTTGAATTTTTTCACTTCTGTACATCATTGTAGACAAGCTTATTTTAGATAAATCTTTCTACAACACCTAAGATAAGGAAGTCTATGCACTCATTAAAGCATTATAGTAATAGAGACATTATTGTTTGACTAAAAAAATAATAATCCATTTATACCAACATCCTCTAATTTTTTCTATTCACAATCACAATTGCACCCTTAACATCACCACTTAAAATGGGTTACATATAATCAACAATTTCATTTACTAATTTCATTTACTGATTGAGGTTCACTTTAATTTAGATATTGAATATTCTAAACCTTCATTTTATAGGTTATGAGAAATAAACATTGAAAATTCTAAACTTTGAAAATTTTAAGCCTTCAATTTACAAGTAATGAGAAATAGACATTGAATATTCTAAACCTTCATTTTATAAGTTACGAGAAACAAAAAATTCTATATCAAACTCCACATTCATAATTATAATAAATGCAATGTAATGTTAAATAAAATAAAGAGTAACCTAACATCAATCTGACATTACTCTCTCAAAGATGGATGGTTATATCAACTCACATTACTCTCTCAAAGATGATGGATGGTTATATCAACTCAATCAATTGTGCATTTTAATACATATAGAGGTTCAATCTTCCTTATATGGTGGTCACTTCAACAGAAAAAAAAAACACCTTAACACAACTTAATGGCCTACAATGTAGAAATAAACTTAGGATTACAATCCTTAGTTCTTTCTTTGTAATTAAGAAAAACTAACAATATTTTTGAACTTGGACATTATCAATGTCTATGTATTTTATCTAGATCATGGTAAGCCATATCCATTGAATATATTATTCGATTGCTCATGACAATCCATAAGAATTACTGCATATTTGTGTTCAAAGTGTAGATTTTCTAAAATGGTGATTTTTATAAAATGCAACAAAATCATTACGGATTACGGAGAAACACATATCTTCTTCAACAAGTAAGTATGGATACTTTTTGGATTACCTCTAATAAATGTGTTCGACAAAGATTCCATATTTCTGGGTTAATTTTGGAAAACTCTTTGAAACCTTCCTTTATGTAAACTACATGATTCTATAGCTTTCCAGATATAAACACATAGCTAAACCAATGTGGTCAACTAGAATCTCATTTATAGTCTTCACATCTATAACAACAACGAACAATGAATGAATTCAACATTACACATAGTACAACATAGTTATAACCATACCATCCACACATCAAGTATATCAATATCTGAAGATTAATTCAATAATCAATCTCTAACTCTTTATGAACACCAATCAAGACATCCTTTATAAATTCTTCCAAGAAAATAAAAATCAGCATCAAGCATGTACAACTTTCCAAAACATTGCCCAAATTGATGGTTTGGTTAGACAACTCTACAATGTTCCCAACAAAAACTAAAAAAACAATACGATTGCTATCAGATTCTAACTCTATTGCAAATAGGAAACAAGGTTTCATTGTATATGCACAAAAAACATTCATTGTTTGGTTGTAGATGCACAAAGAACATTTCAAGGGAAACACCACCATAAATTGAAGCCAGTTCAGTATGGACCATATGAAATTATATAACAAATTGGAGTGAATTACTATGGAAGAAACTTGCCTCTGGAACTCATTATACATGGAGTCATTAATGTCAGCCAATTGAAGATTTACTAGCCTTCTAATTTGGAGTATGAAATCCAATGCTTTCACCCTCCGGGTAATATTACATATTTTGAAGCTCCATTGCACAAAGATCCCATATTTCTTGATGAACTTTGGAAAACCCTCTGAAGTGTTCTTTTATGTAAACTACATGATTTTATAGATTTCCACATATAAACACCATATATAAACACATAGCTAGACCAAGGTGGTCAACCAGAATCTCATTTGTGCTCTTCACATCTATAAGAACAATGAACAATGAATTCAACATTACACATAGTCATAACCATACCATCCACACATCAAGTATATCAATATCTGAAGATTAATTGAGGAATCAATCTGTAACTCTTTATGAATACTAATCGAGACACCCCTTCTAAATTCTTCCAAGCAAATAAATATCAACATCAAGCATCTACAATTTTCGAAAACATTGCCCAAATTGATGGTTTGCTTACACAACTCTACAATGCTCCCAACAAAAATTAAAAAAACAATATGACCACTATGAGATTCTAACTCTATTGCAAATAGGCAACAACATTTGGTTGTAGATGCACAAAGAACATTTCAAGGGAAAACACCACCATAAACTGAAGCAAGTTCAGTATGGATCATATGAAATTATACAACAAATTGGAGTGAATTCCTATGGAAGAGACTTGCCTTGCCTCTGGAACTCATTATACATGCAGTCATTAACGTCAACCAACTAAAGATTTACTAGCCTTCCAATTTGGAATAAGAAATCCAGTACTCTCACCCTCAAGGTAATATTGCATATTTTGAATCTCCATTGGACTGTCAACCATCTAAGGATTTACCAGCCTTCCAATTTGGAATATGAAATCCATTTCTCTCACCCTCAGGGTAATATTGCATATTTTGAAGCTCCATTGGACCAAGCCACACTTCTAGATGTGCATATTCAGTGAACATGCAACTCCAACATCCCATCTGGTCTAAACCAACAATAATGGAAAATTAATAACTCGGCAAAAATGGCTCTCACACTTGGATTTTGAACAAAAATTTCCTCGCCTTAGTTAGAAAGGGAGGATATTTTATTCCCAAACATAGAGGAATTAGGAATTGGTACAGGTACGAAGCACTAGTCAGCCAAAAAAAGATGCCTAATCAAGAAGACAATGCGAGAGAGCTTTATTTAGCCATCAAGTTGAGAAAGGAAGAACACTTAGTTTAGCGATCAACTAGACAATGCAAAATGCCTTTATTTAGCTAGCAAGTTGGGAAAGCAACACTTAGTTTAATGATCAATGAGGCCTCACTTAATTATTTATGCTTCTATTAGTAAAGAAAAAGTAAAAGTAAAAGTAAAAGTAAAGTAAAACTTACAATAAAAACATGAAGTGAAAATTGTTTTGTTAATACTTATAAATTTTAAATATTCTAATTTTTTTATTTATTTTTATTAATTATTTATTATATGTCCATATCACATTAAGTGTTAATTGCGAGATGCTAAGAGATATTATGTAAAAGGATATTAGTTTTATTAATTGCAACAAGAGAAGAGATATTATATAAAAAGATATTATTTTATATAATTTTATGAGAAGAGAAGAAATATTATGTAAAAAGATATTATTTTATATAATTTTATGGAAAGAAATATTATGGACAAAGATATTATTTTATATAATTCATCCTCTTTTTATCCATGCTTTTAAGAAAACCAAAACGACTATTAATTACCAATGAAAAGAGATATTATAAAATATTATGTAAAAAGATATTATTTCATATAACTTAATCAAAAAAAATATTATGTGGAAAAATATTATTTGATATAACTTATCCTCTTCTCTTTTTATTCATACTGTTAAGAAAAATATAATACAAAATTTTATCTTAAAAAACACAAGATAAAATATAGCTTAAATGATATTGAATAATAAAATCTTAACAGTAAACTCTCATTAATTTATGTAAACATATATCACTTATATAGAAAAACTAAAACAATACATAACATTGACACAACAGAAATACAAATTAAATATTTATGTCATTTATAAAATGACCAATGTTTAAAGGAGTCCTCAAATTGAGGTACTACATGGTATCTTTATGATTAAAAACTAACTTATCTAGCTATGCATATTTGAATGCCAAACTTTTTTTTAAGTTAGATTTTCATATATCACTTATATAGAAAAACTAAAACAATACATAACATTTTTTTTTTCCACGGGAAAGTTTCTCGATTATATACAATAGTATACAATGTTTTTACATAGCAGCCATTACAATATCCATCCCAGAGACTCAGCAAGGTTTGATCACAAGACCTCCTCCCAACACTTGGAGAAAGGTGCACTTGTCTACCGTCTGAGCTGTCTCACGGGACTTGTCTAAAACAATACATAACATTGACACAACAGAAATACAAATTAAATATTTATGTCATTTATAAAATGACCAATGTTCAAAGGAGTCCTCAAATTGAGGTACTACATGGTACCTTTATGATTGAAAACTAGCTTATCTAGGTATGCATATTTGAATGCCAAACCTTTTTTTAAGTCAGATTTTCTTGTGGCCAGGCTTTCTTCAATTCTCCTTTAGACTTGAACCGATTGACTTGGACCCTCCATTATTGATTTATAAAATGACCAATGTTCAAAGAAGTCCTCAAATTGAGGTACTACATGATACCTTTATGATTGAAAACTAGTTTATCTAGGTATACATCTTTGAATGCCAAACTTTTTTTTAAGTCAGATTTTCTTGTGGCCAGGCTTTCTTCAATTCTCCTTTAGACTTGAGCCGATTGACTTGGACCCTCCATTATTGATTACAGCTTTATTTAATACATTTAAATTAAAGTATATTTTTTAAAATTGTATTAAAAAATATTTTAATATTGTTTTATAAAAATTATAAAAATTTTAATATTTTATGATAAAATTATTTTTAAAAATATATATTTTTTAAAATTGTATTAAAAAGTATTATAATATTATTTTACAAAAATATATAGATATTTTAATATTTTGTGAT
>JZKD02S1748966.1:0-13386 GCA_000966675.3 Picea glauca | reverse complement strand
AATTGTTCTACAACAGATATTAAATTAGGAATATCTCACCACTTGGCCAAATTTATCAATTTTCCCATGAATTTAACAACATAAATTGGGAGTTTTTCCCAATTCCATGTTGATGCTTCCAAAGTTTACCAGGGATGCTCTGTAACTTGAAATCTGGCTACTTCAAAGTCAATCATATAACATATACATGCAACATATACACAAAATACTCATAAATATACAGAAAATTATAACCACACATAGGATAAACCCATAAAAATAAACACGTAAATAATAATTCAACATGTAAATTTATCATGCAATGGAAACTTACCTTGGTAAGAATATCACTAACTATGTGCATACCTTCCACGAACCTCCTAGCCTTAGACCACACTACTCATTACTCTCAGCAATGGGTCACCCCGGAGCTGGGACTAGACTCCACCTGCGTAAAGGGATTCCTAACCACGCTAATGGCTCGTAGACAACAAGAATTGTTTTTTCATAAGTGCCCACTCAAACTAAAAACCTACAACCCCTCATTCCCGACATGCCTGTCCCACCCTAGGAAGTGTGCCCCTTCTCTGCTCAAAAGTCCTCACATGCCCCACTTCCTTTCCAGCCTTCAACTATAGGACAGATAGGAAGACTCAGAGCCATGTAGCTGCAGTTCAGGACCTTATGGTAATAAATTCCCAACAATTCTCTCACCCAGAGAGGAATTTCTCACAGTCTTGACAACCCGCCTCTTCAATATCCCATGGGTCTGACAACCCACTTCTTCAGTCTAGCTCCCAAACTAATGAACTACACAAACAAGTATGGTTATGGATACATGTTTAGGTACAATGACATGAAGGCACGAAGGATAGCTCCATGAGTGTCTGAATGACGATTGAGTGATTGACTGAATTATGGAAGGAATGATGGAAAATGAACTAAGTCCCCACAATATTTATGCATGTCCCCAACTTGAAACTTGTCATGTTGGGAGCTACTTTGGCCCACTTGTCCCCATCTTTAGAACTTAGGATAAAATAATTAACCATACTTTATACTTTAATAAATATTAATACAATATTCCTTTTTTTTTGGCTTAAGGTCCCTAACTTAGCCCCTTTTCCTTAACTTTTATCCCCCAACCTTTCCCTAACTAGCGGAGTTTAATCCCCCATACTCTTTTATTGTGGTTGGTCTACGCGTAGTGATGTATTTTATATTAATGTTGAGACATATACAAAAGTAGGCACATTGGCCTTTAACATCTAGGCTCTCCGTCCTAATTATCACAAAACTGACTCACTAGACTATAAAACATAACATATACACAAAGGCTCCCTAGCCTTAAAATCACACGCACTTATGTGGTTGCGAGCGGTATCCTAGAATGTGCACACTTCCTCATTTTACTGCGTAGTACATGCGTGANAATTGTTCTACAACAGATATTAAATTAGGAATATCTCACCACTTGGCCAAATTTATCAATTTTCCCATGAATTTAACAACATAAATTGGGAGTTTTTCCCAATTCCATGTTGATGCTTCCAAAGTTTACCAGGGATGCTCTGTAACTTGAAATCTGGCTACTTCAAAGTCAATCATATAACATATACATGCAACATATACACAAAATACTCATAAATATACAGAAAATTATAACCACACATAGGATAAACCCATAAAAATAAACACGTAAATAATAATTCAACATGTAAATTTATCATGCAATGGAAACTTACCTTGGTAAGAATATCACTAACTATGTGCATACCTTCCACGAACCTCCTAGCCTTAGACCACACTACTCATTACTCTCAGCAATGGGTCACCCCGGAGCTGGGACTAGACTCCACCTGCGTAAAGGGATTCCTAACCACGCTAATGGCTCGTAGACAACAAGAATTGTTTTTTCATAAGTGCCCACTCAAACTAAAAACCTACAACCCCTCATTCCCGACATGCCTGTCCCACCCTAGGAAGTGTGCCCCTTCTCTGCTCAAAAGTCCTCACATGCCCCACTTCCTTTCCAGCCTTCAGCTATAGGACAGATAGGAAGACTCAGAGCCATGTAGCTGTAGTTCAGGACCTTATGGTAATAAATTCCCAACAATTCTCTCACTCAGAGAGGAATTTCTCACAGGCTTGACAACCTGCCTCTTCAATATCCCATGGGTCTGACAACCCACTTCTTCAGTCTAGCTCCCAAACTAATGAACTACACAAACAAGTATGGTTATTGATACATCTTTAGGTACAATGACATGAAGGCACGAAGGATAGCTCCATGAGTGTCTGAATGATGATCGAGTGATTGACTGAATTATGGAAGGAATGATGGAAAATGAACTAAGTCCCCACAATATTTATGCATGTCCCCAACTTCAAACTTGTCATGTTGGGAGCTACTTTGGCCCACTTGTCCCCATCTTTAGAACTTAGGATAAAATAATTATCCATATTTTATACTTTAATAAATATTAATACAACATTCCTTTTTTTTTGGCTTAAGGTCCCTAACTTAGCCCCTTTTCCTTAACTTTTATCCCCCAACCTTTCCCTAACTAGTGGAGTTTAATCCCCCATACTCTTTTATCGTGGTTGGTCTACGCGTAGTGATGTATTTTATATTAATGTTGAGACATATACAAAAGTAGGCACATTGGCCTTTAACATCTAGGCTCTCTGTCCTAATTATCACAAAACTGACTCACTAGACTATAAAGCATAGCATATACACAAAGGCTCCCTGGCCTTAAAATCACGCGCACTTATGTGGTTGCGAGAGGTATCCTAGAATGTGCACACTTCCTCATTTTACTGCGTAGTACATGTGTGAACTATGCCATGAAAGGTGCATACAAAAGTGATATCAATCAACTCACCAACTTAAATACATTTTCATTTATTGTCCTCAGTGCATTATGTACTCATACACAACATAATTTCAAAAATCCTCAAAAAGATGTGGGCATTCTGCTTGCATTGCATCTTGATGCTCCCAAGTATCATCACTGGGACCATACCAGGTCCATTGGACCTTTATAATCCCTATGGCTCGATTTCGAACCTATTTGATTTTCTGGTCTAGAATGCGTACTGGATTCACTTGGAAAGCACATTCTTGCTCCACCTGGATCACATTCCAATCAGTAACATGATTAGCATCAGGTGTATATTTCTTGACCAATGATACATGGAATACATTATGAACAGACATAGATGTAGGAAATATAATCATATAAGCCACTGGAGAATCCTCTCTAGGATTTAAAATGGCCCACAATAGGGAGCTGCCAACTTTGAACAATTTCCCTACTTCAATGAGCTTCTATTGGCTTTCACTTTCAAAAATACATGGTCTCCCACTTTAAATTCTATGTGAGTTCTTCCCTTATAAACGTTGTTTTTCTTTCTATTTTGAGTAGCCTTTAAATTTTTCTTTATTTTTATCATTTTCTCCTCCATTTGCCTGAGAAAATCTGGCCCAACCACTGCTCTATATGTTGGGTTATCCCAACTTCCTGGTGTGTTGCACTTTCTTCCATAAAGTGACTCAAATGGGGATCATCTTTAGAGATGTTTGGTACCCATTGTTATAATAAAACTCTACCAAGTGTAGGTAGTCTTCCCATCTTCATGGTTTATCCATCACATACATCCTCAACATATCCTCAATAGGGATGATTTTAAGGATGGAAATTTATTTTAAAATGTACAAACCTTGGTGAATCTTACTAATCCTTCATATGCCAACTATAAATGTTGGGCGATATTCTTGTAAAAATATTCAAATTTCTAAATATTTTATATAGTTTTATAAAATTTGGGCGATTTTTAAGGTAAAATAATTTTATCCTATAGAATTTGGGTGAATCATTTTTAATATAGCGAATCTCGGTTTTGGAAAAACCATGGAAAATTAGCCCATGAGCGAAATTTAGCCCATAAAATCATCCATGAGTTTCCTCAATCACTTGATTCACCCTCTTTGTTTTTCCATTTGATTCTGGATGATAAGTTATACTAAAATTCAAATTTGTTCCAAATCCATTAAATAATCCTTTCCAAAATTTTGAGGTAAATTTTAGATTTGTGTCAGACACAATTATCTTGGGTATGCCATGTAATCTAGAAATTTCTTTCATATAAACATCAACAATGTTAGCTTCCTTCTGAGTGAGCTCAACTGGAATAAGATGGGAAACATTAGTAAGCTTATCCACCACTACCATGCTAGAATCATGTTGTTTGTTTTTTCTAGGAAGTTTGGTGATGAAATCCATTGTTACAACTTCCCATTTCCACTCGGGAATGGGTAATGGCTGTAGCAAAATAGTTGGGTGTCTATGATCAACTTTTATCTTTTGACATTCCAAACATTTGGCAATAAAATCAACAACTTCTTTCTTCATGCATGGCCAATAATATTGTCTTTTGATAGCTGCAATAGTTTTCTGATAACTTGGGTGCCCAATATAAGGTACATTATGCATTTCCCTCAATATCAKATTTTTCAATTCYYGRGAATTCGTTACATAAATTCTTCCCCTRTACATAAAAATTTCATCATTATCTAGCTTGTATTCTTTAATTTTCTACTGCAAATTACCTTGCTGTAATTTTTCCACTAATTCYTTGTATTGCAAATCTAATTTTGCATCCTCTAAAATTCTGGGTTTCAAATCTGATTGGTACATGATAATGGGTGTAGAAAAAAATTCATGCCCTCTTYTGTTGAGTGCATCATYCRSWTTGTTCTCTTTGCCCTTGATATGCTTTATGTCAAAGTCATATTCACTTAGAAATTCTAACCATCTTCCTTGCCTARCATTTAGAGTTGGCTAATCAAATAAATATTTTAGACTATTATGGTATGTTCTTAGCTCAAACCTTTTCCCCATAAGGYAGTGTCTCCATTTCCTCAAGGCATGCATCATGGCTGTCAACTCTAAATCATGATTGKCATAGTGTCTTTCATGCTCCTTCAAATTCATTGATTCATAACATATAACAAACCCATTTTGACTGAGGACTCCACCAAGTCCTTCTTTACATGCATCTATGCATACAATGAAKTCTTCATTTGGGTTTGCAATCCTTAGTATTGGAGAACTTGTTAATAATTGTTTCAAGTGTTGGAAACTCTTTTCAAAATCCAATGTCCACTGAATCTTCACACCCTTCTTTTGTAAGGAAGTGATTGGATGTACAATCTTTGAAAATCCTGCAATTGATCAAAGAGATCATCAATCATTGACATAGGATACTTGTTATTTACAATCACTGGATTCAATTGTTTAAAATCAATGCACAATCTTAATGTCCCATCTTTCATCTTGACAAACAAGACTGGGGCACCCCAAGGTGACACACTTGGGCTTATATATCCCTTCTTCAGAAGTTATTCAAGCTACATTTGCAACTCCTTCAATTATGGTGTACTCATCCTATATGGAGTCTTTGACACTTGAGATGTTCCAGGAATTAAATTTATAGAGAAATCAATATCTCTCTTTGGGGGTAGTCCTAGTACCTACTTGAAAACATCTTCATAATCTTCCAGGACTGCATAATCTTCCAAATTTGGCACCTTATCTTTAGGTGTCTCCTCCATATGAGTTGCAAATATTTGACACCTTTTTCTGTAACATCTCTTCAACTACAATGCTAAGATTTCTCTCATGGTTACTACCATGGGAATTCCCTGCACTTTCCTTAGGTTAGGATAGCATGATGTTGATCCAACCAATCCATCCCAATTAGACAATCATAAGAAACTAAAGGAAAGATGTTCAAATCTTCCCTCGTGTTCAACCCGTTCATGTCCATAAGACATGAATTAACCATCTCATTAAATTTTATTTTGGCTCTGATAGCCAGCTGCACCAACCAAGATTTTCCATGCTTGCTTCTTGGAAAATGCAAACTTTCCACCATCTTAGGATCTATATAACTATGAATAGATCTTGAATCAATTAAAATAGCAATGGTTTTATCATACCTTCCACTTTAATGATATATGACTCATACTCTGCTTGTTTGTTGTCCAGGGCCGCATAGATCCTTGGTACATTTCTTTCCATGTCCTCCATCATTTTAGCTTGATGTACATTGTGAACAATCCTCACTTTTTCACCTTTGTGAGGGACATATATGAACATATGATCTCCTTTACAACACCAACATTGAATGGGTGGCTTCCTTACCCTTTGACCCTCTGTCTCAATCATTCTGGGTTCTCTAGAAGTTGTTTGCCCCTGCGTATTATTTCTGAAGAATGGTGGCTTAGTTCCTTTCTTCCTCTAATTCATCTTGAATTTATTTTTGTCTTCCAAATATTTTTGGAAAGTAGGCCTTACTTTTTGTTGATCATATAGGAATTTATCCCACCTTATGGTCTCCTCCAATGTCTTGGGATCATCATATTGTATTTTGTCACTGATGAATGATGGAAATCCACTTAAATACCTATGAATCTTAACTGTCTCATCCTTTATAAAACAGACATACTTCAGCAGTTCTAAAAACCTTCTTTCATATTCATCAATGGTCATACTCCCAAGCTTGAGTTCAAAGAAATCTTTCATTTTCTTGTCATAGTATCTCTCAGTCAAGTATTTCTTCTCAAAATACTTCTTGAATTCTGTGCAAGTAACACTCTTCTCTTTAATGTTATGGACCTACACAAGATGATCCCACCACATGGATGCCTTTCACTTGAGTTGATAGATGGAAATTCTACCTTCTGCATGAGAAGAATAATTATGCAATTAAAAATACTTTCTCATGCCCAAAAACCATGTCTCTACATATTCATCCTTCTTTTTTTCACCATCAAATGTAGGAGGTTTGATTTTGTCCATTTCTCCTCATAGTTCATCCACTCCAGACCCCTTATGCTTCCTCACAGGGGATGGAATTGAGATGGTGTGTTCCCTCTTATTGGAATGCCTTGTGGAGTGATGGTGATGTCTGCTAATAGTTTTTTCTCTTTTTTTTTCATCAAGAGACCTGTGACTTCCTGATTTGCATGAGCCACTCTCCTTATCCAATTTATTTTCTATTATGTTCAAGCTCTGCATTAACTTCATGTTGAAGTCATGTTGTTGCTCCTTGGCTCTCATAATCCTTTCATTATCAACTTTATGGATTTGGACATCCTTCTGCAAATTTTTTATGGTCTCTACCATATTCATGTTTTCATCCCTTCCTTCTCCATGTCCATTGGAGTTTATTCCTTCAATGCCCAAATGGACATCCATCCCTCTGATGTCATCTTCTTGGCTGTAAGTGCCATGTGCATCTTCCATTCCTCTGGACTCTATGTTGATCCTGATATGATCTAGTTTTCGTTAAATCTGCAAAATGTGTTGCCAACAAAACGTTTTTAGGTTAACTAAATCAAGAATTTCATGAGAATATGAACCATTCTGGTTCAATAATATATCATAATTATTTCTTCTAGTTTCCCAGAAAATTGAATTTCAGATCAATTTTCTGGGTGAATTATTATATTCTATTGTTTGATACCTTTCCAACACCTATTTCCATGTTCAATTCTAAGTCTTGAGAAGAAAGTTATGGTTATTTGAAAATTGCCCATTAATTTTTTTGTTCACACATCCACTTGGCGCCACCCTGCACTATAATTATGCATTATTGCACCTACTCCATTGGAGGTTTCATAGGATCTCAATTGGGTTTCTTCATATTCATATTATGGACACTCTATCCAAGTTTTACCTTTTTCTAGGTTCCAGGATGCTAGTTACAACCTACTGAAGTTCTAGGACAATTCGTGTTTTTTGTCTCAAATGCTACAGTTACCTTATTTTCCATATTAAACAATTTTAGCACGACCAAAAATTTAATTCATCTCTAGGACTATCTTCTATGGTTAAATAGATTTCCATTGACTTCTCCTTCACCTCAATCAGATTCCGGAGAAAAAATTTATGATGCTTTGAAGTTAGTTGGGTTTTAAAATTTACCCTCCATTGTTTGTGTTGTAACTTTCTCATAAAATATCTGTTTGGCGAACGATTTACACCATTAGAAATCTCTCTCCGAGATCTTCTATTTGAGCTACATAGACAAAATGTTACTTGGTATAGTCTATTCTCGAAGTTTTTGAGTACCTAAAAATGCTCATAAGGGCCTTAAAAACACACTACAAAAACATGATGTTCAAATGATATAAAATGTCGTAGAAAATCATTGGTTTTCTGTTGTTGTTCACCCTCCAAACGACTTCGAGTGCAAAAAATTCAACTTCTACACCCATATTTAGTATGTGCAACAACACCATAAGGTAAATTATGTTTCGCACACCTATAACCATTGTGCATCACGTCTCTATTGCACCAATAACTAGTGCGCCCTACATTTGTGTCCTGCACCAATATCCACACGCACANTCATCAAGAGACCTGTGACTTCCTGATTTGCATGAGCCACTCTCCTTATCCAATTTATTTTCTATTATGTTCAAGATTTGCATTAACTTCATGTTGAAGTCATGTTGTTGCTCCTTGGCTCTCATAATCCTTTCATTATCAACTTTATGTCTTTGGACATCCTTCTGCAAATTTTTATGGTCTCTACCATATTCATGTTTTCATCCCTTCCTTCTCCATGTCCATTGGAGTTTGTTCCTTCAATGCCCAAATGGACATCCATCCCTCTGATATCATCTTCCTGGATGTAAGTGCCCTGTGCATCTTCCATTCCTCTGGACTCTATGTTGATCCTGATATGATCTATTTTTTGTTAAATCTGCAAAATGTGTTGCCAACAAAACGTTTTTAGGTTAACTAACTCAAGAATTTCATGAGAAAATGAACCATTCTGGTTCAATAATATATCATAATTATTTCTTCTAGTTTCCCGGAAAATTGAATTTCAGATCAATTTTCTCGGTGAATTATTATATTCTATTGTTTGATACCTTTCCAACACCTATTTTCATGTTGAATTCTAAGTCTTGAGAAGAAAATTATGGTTATTTGAAAATTGCCCATTAATTTTTTTGTTCACACATCCACTTGGCACCACCCTGCACTATAATTATGCATTATTGCACCTACTCCATTGGAGGTTTCATAGGATCTCAATTGGGTTTCTTCATATTCATATTATGGACACTCTATCCAAGTTTTACCTTTTTCTAGGTTCCAGGATGCTAGTTACAACCTACTGAAGTTCTAGGACAATTCGTGTTTTTTGTCTCAAATGCTACAGTTACCTTATTTTCCATATTAAACAATTTTAGCACGACCAAAAATTTAATTCATCTCTAGGACTATCTTCTATGGTTAAATAGATTTCCATTGACTTCTCCTTCACCTCAATCAGATTCCGGAGAAAAAATTTATGATGCTTTGAAGTTAGTTGGGTTTTAAAATTTACCCTCCATTGTTTGTGTTGTAACTTTCTCATAAAATATCTGTTTGGCGAACGATTTACACCATTAGAAATCTCTCTCCGAGATCTTCTATTTGAGCTACATAGACAAAATGTTACTTGGTATAGTCTATTCTCGAAGTTTTTGAGTACCTAAAAATGCTCATAAGGGCCTTAAAAACACACTACAAAAACATGATGTTCAAATGATATAAAATGTCGTAGAAAATCATTGGTTTTCTGTTGTTGTTCACCCTCCAAACGACTTCGAGTGCAAAAAATTCAACTTCTACACCCATATTTAGTATGTGCAACAACACCATAAGGTAAATTATGTTTCGCACACCTATAACCATTGTGCATCACGTCTCTATTGCACCAATAACTAGTGCGCCCTACATTTGTGTCCTGCACCAATATCCACACGCACAATTTTCATTCTTGCACTATTCCCTGTTGCGCACAAATTTTGTATCACACACTGATATTCTGCATGCATTTCACTCATGCCAGATTTTAGTACATTCCCACCATGTACCAATACTCTGGATGCACCATTAACTAAATTGTTGAGCGACAACGTATATCCACATTGTTCGTGCACCAACAAAACTCCTCTGCGCTCTGCCAATACTATGCACACCATGCGTTATTATTATGTATGTGCACATCATGCACTAGTATTATGCATGCGTCAATTAATCTGCATTGCACAATGTTAATTTTAGCGCATGCACTCGCAAACCAACATTTTTCCGTGTGGCGCCAAAATTTAGTGCGCGCACCCGCACAACAAGATATTTTCATGCAGTGCCAAAATTTAGTGCGTGCACCCCCACACCAAAATTTTCCCACGCNCCACCCTGCACTATAATTATGCATTATTGCACCTACTCCATTGGAGGTTTCATAGGATCTCAATTGGGTTTCTTCATATTCATATTATGGACACTCTATCCAAGTTTTACCTTTTTCTAGGTTCCAGGATGCTAGTTACAACCTACTGAAGTTCTAGGACAATTCGTGTTTTTTGTCTCAAATGCTACAGTTACCTTATTTTCCATATTAAACAATTTTAGCACGACCAAAAATTTAATTCATCTCTAGGACTATCTTCTATGGTTAAATAGATTTCCATTGACTTCTCCTTCACCTCAATCAGATTCCGGAGAAAAAATTTATGATGCTTTGAAGTTAGTTGGGTTTTAAAATTTACCCTCCATTGTTTGTGTTGTAACTTTCTCATAAAATATCTGTTTGGCGAACGATTTACACCATTAGAAATCTCTCTCCGAGATCTTCTATTTGAGCTACATAGACAAAATGTTACTTGGTATAGTCTATTCTCGAAGTTTTTGAGTACCTAAAAATGCTCATAAGGGCCTTAAAAACACACTACAAAAACATGATGTTCAAATGATATAAAATGTCGTAGAAAATCATTGGTTTTCTGTTGTTGTTCACCCTCCAAACGACTTCGAGTGCAAAAAATTCAACTTCTACACCCATATTTAGTATGTGCAACAACACCATAAGGTAAATTATGTTTCGCACACCTATAACCATTGTGCATCACGTCTCTATTGCACCAATAACTAGTGCGCCCTACATTTGTGTCCTGCACCAATATCCACACGCACAGTTTTCATTCTTGCACTATTCCCTGTTGCGCACAAATTTTCTATCACACACTGATATTCTGCATGCATTTCACTCATGCCAGATTTTAGTACATTCCCACCATGTACCAATACTCTGGATGCACCATTAACTAAATTGTTGCGCGGCAACGTATATCCACATTGTTCGTGCACCAACAAAACTCCTCTGCGCTCTCCCAATACTATGCACACCATGCGTTATTATTATGTGTGTGCACATCATGCACTAGTATTATGCATGCATCAATTAATCTTCATTGCACAATGTTAATTTTAGCGCATGCACTCGCAAACCAACATTTTTCCGTGTGGCGCCAAAATTTAGTGCGCGCACCTGCACAACAAGATATTTTCATGCAGCGCCAAAATTTAGTGTGTGCACCCCCACACCAAAATTTTCCCACGCGGTACCCAAATTTACCATGCACACCAACACGCCAACATTTTTCCGCGCGGTACCCAAATTTACCACGCGCACCAACACGCCAACATTTTTCCACGCGGTACCCAAATTTAGTGTGCGCACCATCACGCCAACATTTTTTCGTGCGACACCCAATTTTTACATATCACAATCCTTTTACTACGCATCCTCCATTTTTAGTGTGCCCACCTACACACATTCATTTTTTATGCACATCAATTCCTCATGAATTCTGCTACAAAAAGTGTGGCATTTTTTCTAACTTTTTGCTCAATTTACCATAGACATTTTGCAACTATGAAATTTGCTCAATTCCAACCCGATAACACCAATTCAACCTCTATAACAACAAATTGTTGTGGGTTGACATTTCTGGAATGAATTTTTCCTAAACTCAATTCACAAATTGAGAGTTTTAATTATTAAATTCGCTCCATCTGTCATGGCTTCACTATAACTTAAATTTTGACCCATTCTAGGTCCAAATTTTGCTACAACAGATATTGAATTAGGAATATCTCACCACTTGGCCAAATTTTTCAATTTTCCCATGAATTTAACAAGAAAAATTGGGGCTTTTCCAAATTTTGCATCATTGCTTCTAAATTTTACAATGGACACTCTGTAACTTGAAATATGTCTACTTTGGAATCAATCCTCTGTGAAATTTCGGTTGAACTGAACTTTCTCGACCCATCTAGGCTCAGTGTTGAAAACNTTTTTTGAGAATTGTTGTATTCTTTATACCTGAACATAGAATTATTGTTATAAAAATATTTTAGTCCTCTAGATTTGTTTATTGGATGTAGTTTGGATGGTTGGGAGGACCATCTATACCCAGGTTCAAATCCTCGTATTCACATGTTGTGCTCTTTAATAGGTTTACAAGATGTTCTTGACTTCTTGTTATGCATAAGATTATGCTAAATGTTTTTACTTGTTTATCCAAACTTTAGTTTCTTTCATTTGAGATGTTCCATGAATTTAATTTATGTAATTTTATCACACAATAAAGCTCATGGATGAGTGCACTAAGTAGGTGGACGATAAAGTGGCAATGGGGTGAGTAGGAACATGCACTCACAGCAACACGCACGTATTTTTTGGGAAGCCACATAGGCAAGTCCAAAGAACGCATGTGCATTCTCAAGAACGTGTGCGTGTTCCTAAAAAACACGTGTACAAGAACATGTGCATGTTCTTTTAAAAAAAATGAAATAAAAATAATGTGTACGCTTCAAGAACTCACGAGTGCACAAAGTTGGTGGATGATAAAGGGGCAATGGGGTGAGCAAAAATGTGCACTCGCAACGTGTGTTTGTTTTTAGGCAAGCCACATTGGCACATTCCCAAGAGTGCATGCACATTCACAAGAATGCGTGCACATTCCTAAAAATCAAGTGTATAAGAAAATGTGCATGCTCTTTTAAAAAAATTGAAATAAAAATAACATGTACATGGTTTAGGAAAGAGGGCTTGCATTCCTAAAGCGTGCACACTGTTGAGCTCCAGATCTACCTAAGTAAATTAGAGTGCATTTATTATCAATCCGGTGTTGGTAAGACTTAGAGGCATGTCCAAAGTATATGGATTTTAGAGATAGTTTTTTTATCTTTTATGGAGATAGCTCAAAAACTTATTCTAAGGATGAATGTGAAAGAGATGCTAAGCTCCTATTCAAAAGTCATCTTAATAGCTCTCATGACAGTGATCAGCACTTTGTGTTTCAAAATGGCAAAAACAGTAAGCATAAAATCTATTCTAAGGCTGACTGTGCAAGAGGTACTAAGCTTCTATTTAGAAGTCGTCTTCATAGTCCTCATAACAGTAATCAACATTTGTTTTTCCTATTTTAAGGCTGAATGTGAAAGAGAAACTAAGCTTCTATTCAGAAGCCATCTTCATAGTCCTCAT
>JZKD02S1748955.1:68429-113487 GCA_000966675.3 Picea glauca | reverse complement strand
ATTACCTAATTTGGTACAAGAGAAAGTGGGAAAATTTTCATCACCCAAAGAACTTTGGGATAAGCTACATAATCTCTCTTTTGAGGAATCTAAGATGAAATCATTTCCAGGAGCACATGGGTATGATTTTTGGTACTTATTTGTTACAGGATACAATGTTTCAAAGAGACGAAATACTACAACCAAGAAGGAATTTAAAATAAAATAAAAAAATAGCAATAGATTTCATCTGGAAAGGATTACCTAATTTGGTAAAAGAGAAAGTGGGAAAATTTTCATCACTCAAAGAACTTTGGGATAAGCTACATAATCTCTCTTTTGAGGAATCTAGCATCACAAAGCCAGAGAATGATAGAGAAGATGTAGGAACAGAACAAGAATAAATATGATTTTCATGTTAGATAGATTTAGAAGAAAAATATTGTGAAGAAAGCATAGTAGATATTAAAGTAGAATTAATCAGTGCTTTAGAAAAGATAAAAAAAAAAAGGAAGAAAAACAATTCTCTTGAGGAACAATTGGTCAAGAAAAGGATTCACATGAAAGTTTTAAAGAATCCCAGCAGGTCATCGTGAATCTAACAACTCATCTAGAAGAATCCAAAGTGATTGAAGAAACTCTCTAGAGTAAGTTGGAAGAAAAGAATTGTTTGAAATACGAAATGAAAAAACCAAGATGGGAAATAAATAAGAGACAAAATATTCTAACAATCCATCTCAAGGAAATATTTGATGACTTAAATAATCTTGAAGTAGAATTCAGTAAAAAAGAAAGAAGACTTGAGTAAGAAATCATCACCTTGAAGACCCAACTTGAATAAGAAAAGATAAATGAAGAAGTCATGAAGATCCATATCATGAAGAAAGAATAAGAGTGTGAGAAGATTAAGGAAAAAATTGTGAAATTAAGATTTAAAGTTGTTAATCTCAACAAGAACATTGAAAATAAAGGAAGTTCCACATCGTTAGTGAAAAAGGTTGAAGATAAATGTTATATATTTCTAGTAAGGGAAAATGAAGAGAAGGATAAGAGTTATGTAGAAGTCATTAAAGGCTTGATCAAGAAGGAAGAATGCAATCCCTCCAAGGAGAACATTCCATAATTATAAGACTCAAGAAGAGGATTGGAGAAGAAACAAATATCAAAGAAGACCATCCACCTTCAGTTATTAAAGAAGATTCAATCATTGTTAAGGAAATAACAAAAGAGAATATCATGATCAATCGAGGCATGGATTGAGAAGGATTACATAATAAAGAAGATCATTCACTCCCAGGTATCAAAGTTTATTTTATGGTTATGGTTTTAATTGTACTAAATTTAGACATAAGGCTTTGGATTATAGACCATATGGAAGAATTCTTCAAGCAAGATATGCTTATGTGGCCCCACACAATATTGAATTTTATAAATGACACAATTATGTACACATAGCCCATGATTGTAGAAGCGTGATAGAGCCTCCCATGAAAGAGAAAATTTATATCAGGTACAAGAAGGTTTGAAAAAGAAAGAAAGAACCAGAACAACAAGTGGATGAAGAATAGATGAATGAAGAACAAGTTAATAAAGAGAAGTTAAAGGAAGAATAGGTGAATGAAGAACTCCCATGAATCATACTCTCAAGATTTGCAATAGTATGAGATCATGATGAATCTATAGGTAAAGAAGAATATGTAAGAGCCCAAAATGATTATGAATCCATAGACGAAGAGGGATATTACTCCACATCAGAGAAGATAGTTTTTGAGCCATCCGAATTGGAGACTCCCAGTAAGTATGAATATTTAAGAGAGGGAGTCTACATAGAATATCTACAAATCAAAGAATTATATTTCAAGTAGTCTAAAGTAAGCATAGTATGGGACGGTAGTTTCAGATTGGTTTAATGATAGAAGTGAAGAATATATTATGACATTTTGATTAGATGAGAAACAAATTTTGAAACACATTCCCATGCAGGTATCAACCGACAGTTATGAAGTATATCATTGCCACACTTCTTAGATTGAGATTCATGATTATATAGAGGATTCCATGTATGTATTCAGTTATGGATATAATCAATACATATTGTTGCAAACATATAGAGTCTAATTTGCATATTTAGAAAACTAATTCACATATTTGATTCAATTTGAAGAGAAAGAATATGATGCAATAAGTTGCAATACATGGGTCAACAATGTATATAGTTGATCAAAAAAATCATGGATATTTTTATGACATATGGATAGATATGGATTCAGAATATATTTGGCAAGTCTAGACAGATATATGACACATGGAATCAGTTAGTCACAAGAAGGAAAGCAATGAAATGCACAACAGAATAGGGGAAGATAAATTGTTATTAGATGTTATATCATTAGAGGGAAATTGTTGAATAGTATGGTCATTGATGTATAAGAAATAAAATTGACAAACCATGAACATCTAAAGTCAAGTAGCTTTGAATGAATTAGAAGAGGAAGCACCAATGGAATATAATCACTGGAAATGAAGTATATAAATAAATCCCCATATTGATCTACATGCCATCTTGCAAAAAATTCAAGGGGAGAGAAATCATTAGACAACTAGATAGGGAAAGAAATATTTGAAGCATGAAGACAGTGAGTGATAGGGGGAGTTACCTTTTTACCATGATGTCAAAGGGAAAGAAAGAGAAAATTCATAAGAAAGAAGACAGGGGGAGCATCCCCAAGGAGAGATACAATTTTCCATTGACATCAAAGGGGGAGAGAAACATGAGTAGAGAAACATCAAAAGAGATAGATGAGGACCGATGGTCATAGGGGGAGTATGATTCTTGGAGTATGAGTGTTTCCATCAGTTCCAAAGGGGGGGATTTTTTATAGTTGATTTTCAATGATGTCAACAAACATGATTGTCATTTATTTCAATAGATGTGATGGTTTTAATTGAACAATTATACAAGAATCCCTAGAGGTGTGGTCATGAAGCCCAAAGTTGTTTCAAGAATAAGGACATGAAGGACACTGTGAATGTAGGTAACATGCTCATATATGGATATTCCTCATCATGCAATTTCCAACAATAGGTGGTATGCTACATGGTTCCTCACAATTAAGGAGACGTTTCCTCATGAAGTTGGAAGCCCCAAAGAATGTTTAAGAAGCCCCTAAATGGTTGGAAGTCATTAATTGAAAGGTAAAGTAGTTGTAACGAGAAAGTTCAAGAAGCCCTAAAGTTATGGAAAGTGGTTACATAGAAAAAGTATAAATAAACCTCAAGGAGTCTCTCATAAGTACATTCACACATACATTCTATTGAACATATTCTATGTGAGCAAGTGATTTATTGGAAAATTTGAGATTGTGAAATATGAGGCAACAAGAGAGTGAGAAGAGCAAAAGTTTCAGGATTGTAGAGGAGAGTGACAATTTTCTATAAAACCCTACTTTGGCTGAAACCCGTGGGTTAGAGAATCTCTCAAGGAACCCAATTATACCAGGTAGTTGAAGGTAAGGAAGGTCTATATGTTTGTTATTTGATCCATTAGAGTTGTTGCAAGATATGATGTATGCTTATGTGCTTGTTTTGAGGGTTATATGTTGGTAATGTCATGGTGCATTCTTGAGGCATGTTTGTAATATTGTTGAGGCATTGGCACATGATTGAGGCACATATTAGGTGCATGGTTTTGACACATGTATGAGGTACATATACAGATAATGTTGATGCATGTTTGAGGTAATTATTTAGGATGTTATGGAACATGTTTGAGGTATATGCATTGGATGATTTGGTATATGTTTGAGGAATGATTAGTACCTTGTTGAGGTACATCATCGATGATATGATACATGTTTTGGTACATAAATAATACATGGTATGGTACATATTTGGTACATGATATGGCATAGGGTTGGTACATGGTTGATGCTTGGTGCATGGTACATAGTTTTGGCATACACTTCTGGTATATGATTGGTTGCACATCATTGATGTTTCATAGATACATATTGTGATGGTATGAAACATGTTGGTGATATTGGTACATGCTTGGTATAAATTTGGAACTTGATTGAAGGCATGTTATGGTAATATTGAACATTTGATTGAGAGGTGTTCTTGGTGATATTGGATCTGGTTTCATTAATGTTGAGTATCAGTGTTGATGACAAGTTGATGATGGTATGTTAGTGGAAATGTGAGTGACAAGTTGATGTGAAAGTAATAGGTTGATGTGGCAGGATGAAATTGATTGATTGACATGACAGTGATAGTGACAGGTTGATTGATAAATTAGTGACAATATCAGTAGTATTGACAGGTTGAGTCTACACTTATATTTCAAGGTGTCAGGACAAGGAAAGGAAAATGGGTTGCAACCTCCTTCCAGTTGAGTTGGAGAACACAAGGAGCTAGAGATTCGTTCGGGTTGGATCATGTAGATTAGGGGGTCATAGTCTCCTTCTAGTCAAAGCTAGATAATTTAGGGACTTGTAGCTTCCTTCAGGATAGAGCCTGTAAATAAGGGGTTGGAGCCTCTTTCTATTTGATGCTAGAGAATTTGGAAGTTTGTGTATCCTGTATATATATTCTTTATATATATATATATATATATATATATATATATATATATATATATATATATATATATATATAAGAAATAATTTTTTGGTTCTCCCATTTGGGTTTCCACATAATATTTGGTGTATTGTGTAATTGATGTGATATTTCTTATGGTTATATACTCATAATATATTGAATGAAATCATAGATGATATAATTCTAATAAAATTGGAGTTTATATATTGTGATTAAAAGTGGTAAAAAGTGCTCATAATGATTCACCCCCCCTCATTATTCCAACAGACAATTAAGGAAAGGATTATTTGTTTTAATATTTAAATGGATAGCATATTTGTGTTGTTGCTTCCATTATTTTATTTTTTTCTCTTTAAGAGATAGCCTATAGTTGTATCATATGGTGAAATGTAGGAAGATACTATGACGAAATCGAATCCAATAAAGAGTGATAGGTAGATTTGTACAAGGAAGACATATCTCCAAAGACATTTTTATTCATATATTGAGAGTATAAGTTCTATCCATGGAGTAATATTATGTGATGTTGCTTGGAAATTAATGAAAAGTGGTTTGTTTTAATCTTTAAATGGATCCCATATTTGTGTTGTTTCTTCCATTATTTTGGTTTTTCAATCTAAGATATAGCCTATAGTTGTTTCATATGGTGAAATGTAAGAAGAGACTATATTGAATTCAACTCCAACAAAGAGTGATAGGTATATTTCTACAAGGTAGTTTGGTTGTTTGTGCACTCTAATATATATAATATAGCTATATCATATGGTGAAATGTAGGAAGAGACTAGGATGAATTCAAATCTTACGTAGATGTTTCCCAAATCTATAAAGAAAATTTCAAGAATATGGGAACAATATAGTATGAAAGGGAATATTATGCGTGGGTAGAAATAGGGATAGATCTTAGAAGAAGGATTGTAACATTATAGTAGATATGCGAGTGATGATGATGTGGAAAGAATCCCTAGAGATGGACCAATATAGATAAATGTCTAAAAATGTGGAGGTTTAGATGGAATATGATGAATGGGAGAAATAGATTCTCAAACACAAATTAGAAGAAGAGAAGAGGAAATAAGAGATGATAAGCATGGTAGGAATAGATAATCATGTATAATTAGTTTGAATATAGATGATTGGATGGATAATATTGAGGAAATATAGTAGTGTTTTCACAACAATCAGGTTGAGAACACCAAGCAGTGAAGTTTTCATACACAAGAATGATATTGTGTACTCAAGATGGTGGGAATATCTAAAATTATAAATATGAAGAAGAAGAAAGCATAAGTTCAATATGTGGGAAAATATTGTTCTCAAATTGCAAGGTAAGTATATGGCTTTGTATTACTTTTTTAAATAGGCATATAATTTTGGAAGGATTAAAATAGAGGAGGAAATTTGTAGAATGGTGTGCTACAAGTTTTCATATAATATCAATTAGCACTAATATTTCAAAGGATAGTGAAAATAACACTAGTAGATTTGTAAATGGCCTTCATTAATAAATTGGAAAGGAATTTTGCATGTTGATGGTGCACTCCATATATGAGACTTATAGTTTATACTTAAAAGGAAAATATGACATTATTAAGAGGGAAGAAAATTTTGAAAGGATGGACTAAAGGTAAAGAGAAACCATGTGAAATATAAGAAAGAAAATTTGAAAATATAATCATTAAACAAGGTCCTCATGATGACGTGGAGAGTGAAAAATAGGAGAAAGAAGCACTTGTGATTGACTATGTCAAATGATATGGTGGAGAAGAATGATTTCATGTATGTGAAAGACAAGAGGACGAGAAAAAAAGAGTTGAAAATAGAATCATTAAACAACATCCCCATGATGATGTGGAGAGTGAAAAGTAGGAGCAAGAGGCACTTTTGTTGACTATGTCAAATGAGATGGAGAAGAAGCATGATTGAGTGTATTAAAAATGAAGTAGTGGAGGATCTTACAATAGAAAATATGAAAATAGCTTTGCAAAAATGTGAGTTCCATTAGAGGATGTGCATGAGGGAACTTTTGCACACCATAATATATTCTTTATTTCTTTCTATGTAAGTGTGGAAGGAAAAAGAATGAGAACATTTCTGCATATGACCATGAATAAGTTCAATATTCCCTTGAAAAAGATGAGATACTACATTCATATAGTTTATGTGAAAATATGAATACTATAAACAATGTGAAGGATGCCATGTTTGAGAATGATAGCCAATGAGTTCATGACTTCAATTGTATTCAGGGAAAAATAATGATGATTTCTAAAGAGGAAGATATGTCAAGAGAGTATCAAAATTTGGTACAACAATGGTTAGCTAATGATGAATTTGGGACATGTATGAATAAAAATAAGGAGAAATTATTGTCAATGAAAAATGAAGGGATACAATTAAGTGTTAATGTAAAATGTAGAAGATATTCCATTATTGTATAGGAAACATTAATCCAAATAAGAGGATTCCATGAGTAGAGGTGACAACATGGAGATTACAGAAATGAGGGGTATATAGTGATTGCTTAAATATAGTGCAAGAAGGCATGAAGGAAATTGATTGTGTTTTACACTAGATTAATGAATAAATGAGGAGGATTAATAATGAAAAGTATGTGGAGTTTGAAAAAGAAATGAGGAGGATTAACAATGACAAATATGTGGAGTGGAACAAAAGGATTGTGGCAACAATGATAATATTATAGAGTAATAAAAAGGAACCCAAATGGGATAGACAATACAATAAATGGTTTTGAACTTAGTGCATAAGAAAAAACAAGAAAAAGAGTTATCAAGAAACAATAATTATTTATCAGTAACCCTATGAGAAGGATGCTCATATATTTTGATATTAGTGGAGTCTAATAGAAAGGCATATATGGTGGATTTTAAATCTCACATTACCCCAAAAAAAATTCATTTTAGCATGTTTATAGTTTATTTTTCTTTGTACAAAATCATTTATTGGAAAGGGACCACAATGAAGAGACTAAGGCATAACCATTGGTTTCATCCCACATGAAAAATGGTGATTGGAAAGGAAGAAAGCCTAGATGACATGGTCAACTATGATGAGTATGTTTAATGGAGGATAAGATCCTATAAAAGAAGAATGCATATCTATACAAGGAAGGCTTTGAGTAGCTCAACAATTGGGAGAGCATTGATCACTCAAGATATTTTCGATAGCTTGTATTTTTTGAGATCTCAATAAACTATACTATAGATATGATGGATAGGCCTAAGAATGAGGTGAAAACAAGTGAAATTTGGGGAAGTGTTTAGACATTAACTTCACAACTTTGTTTGGTTGTGTGACAATGCTACAATGGCCGCACATTGGTGGAATTTTGGCATTGTTAATGAATAAAATAAAACACTCCAGCCTATGATTGTGTGGAAATTTTCGTTTAGACATGTATCAATGTTTATTGAATACTATTAATAAGGACACATACACATACAAAAACATATTATTTCCATTTTTACTAAAATGTTGAGAGTGGGAGTTCTAGTCATTGTAACATTTTGTGATGTTGCTTGGAACTTAAATAAATACCTTTTAACATATGTTTAGATGAATTCCATAGTTCTAAGAAATCACATATGGTGTTTTAAGCTAGATAAAATTATGGTGTAAGACCCTAAATATGGTGATATTGTTTTTTTGTAAGTTAGAAATATATATTAAAACCTTTTAGAGTAAAAAAATTA
Organism: Picea glauca; assembly: GCA_000966675.3. Classification (NCBI taxonomy): domain Eukaryota; kingdom Viridiplantae; phylum Streptophyta; class Pinopsida; order Pinales; family Pinaceae; genus Picea; species Picea glauca. Next base: position 105,197 of record JZKD02S1748955.1, on the reverse strand, counting down.
CAGTTGGCGAGATAAACAATGAGATCATGGAAACATTGCCCAGATGGGAAACCAATTTTTCCACATGACCATACAGTTCACAAATGTCCAAACAATTCACAATTACAGTAACAGGAGAGAAAAATGTCCCGTGACAAATTATTTTGCTAAGTCTAGAAATTAAGGTGCCTCGCAGGGCTAGAACCAAAAAAAATAAAATGTCTAAGGACATCAAAACTCTAATAAAACCTATGAATGCCAATTTCATATGGATCTTGGGCCTGACTTCCGTTCCTTCTTTGGATCATTCACAATTTCCTTGGCTACAGTCCCTGTGTCGAGATTGGTGTGCAAGAGAGCGCATAGGAGAGTCTCCAAGTGCTCCTTGTGGCACTCCTCGCGACACTCTCGATGATCGCCTCTGTTTAGAAGATCCGCCATGTCGCACTTGACTTTGAAGACCAAAATATGGGTGATGTCAAGAGAATTCTATAGTTTCATAAACCTGTTGCACCGAGCACAAGAGGGAGAAGGTGAAAGAGGAGGTGAAAGAGATGGTGGAGCATCAGAAGAGGAGTGTGGGGAGGTAGAATAAGGGAGAGGGTAGGAGGAAGAAGTGAGGGGAGCGGTCGGGCTAGGGAAAGTGGATGGAGAGGGAAGGCAGGAGGGAGGCTGATGTATGGGCGGCGGTTCTAGGTTGATCTTAGGTGAGAATCCAAGGGAATTTCCCATTTTTTCAAACCATTCCACTCTCCATTCCCATGGGGAGAACAAGGGAGGGAGATCTAGAGTGGAGGTGTTGTCTAGAATCTGAGGCAAGTTATAAGAAAACTTTTGTCCTTGCTCTTGCAAGCCTCTCCCCCGTGTGTTATACCACGCTGCCCCTCACTTAGAGTTTCCTCTATTACTTGGCATCCAGAATAAAAAAAGGGAGAGGAGGGATGAACATGAACCATATATGGAGAAAACTAGAGTTGAGGCTGCGAGGAGAAAGGGTTGAGGTGTGAAAATGAGTAGAAGAAACCATAGGAATAGAATAAAACCCATGGAGCCAAAGCTTGTGATGGGACTGGTTGGGAGGCCAACACATCGCAATAACTTCCTCATCATCCTGGAGCACCATCACCATAACTATAGTTGTGAGAGGGTGATAATGGTGGTACACAACTATAAAAAATGAATTCTTGGTGATAAATGCTAGCATTAGAGGGTGCGAGTGCAGTGTGCAGTAGCAAGCGACTGAGTGGATTGAAGCGAGGTGTCCTCCCGTCCGTCGGAGGGCATGATGTGCTCAGTGACACCCCATATAGGGGTTGATCCATACTATTTTCTATGGTTATGCAGGAAACAACAAGGGGGCGGTTTGGACAAGAGGTTGGAATAAAACATAAATCTCCTTCCTGCAAACCTACCCTGAAATTCTCCAACTTATATGCCACTTGATTAGTGTTACATCGAATGTGGGAGGGGATAATTACCCACTGAGGTTGAAGAATTTATTTTATACTGATCAACACATTTATGAGTCTCCAACTCGAGGAAATCCTTTCCATATCTTCTTCATTTAGGAGGTGGGATATGAGGTTGATGATGATCTAAGCATCTCCTTCTACTATAAGGAAATTCATCCTTTTATCCTTGGCCACTTGAAGTCTTTTGAACAGGGCCCATATCTCAGTTGCATTATTAGTTTTATACCCTAATTTCCCCACTGTCAAGAGAAGGATCTCTCCTTTGTTGTTGTTAATGGTGGCACCAAAACCTGTTATGATCCAGGTTGATATCGATGGCCACCCACCTTTTTCAACTGGCTCAAAACAGTTTTCTGACAACTTTGGCAATTTACTACTTTTAGTAGTTTTAACTTTTGGGGCCATTTTGAGGGCCTAAATGAAGGATTTTCGAGATCAATATTCTTAATGATAGAAAAAGGCATGATTGAGGCCCCAAAATGAATCTCCTCGATGATGCCTTTCCAATGGGCTATCATATTCCTAAAACATAGATCGTATGCAAAAGTTACGACCTCGAGAATTTGATGTACGAAGTTACCTAGATGGGGCCCATATGACTTTTGGTGCTTCATCTCCTAGGGTTAGGTTTTTGGATGTCTAGGGTTTTTGGAATTCCTACTTACTATAAAAATTACTTCAAAACCTCATTGTAATTATCTTCTTGCGAATGATCGTAGCCATCACATCTCTTCTCAGAGATAAGCCGTCGTCATTCCAACATGCTTGTTTCCAATGCATTTTACAGTTTCATCTTAATTCCTTATTGAATAGAAAACTAGTTTTACTGTATCTCCATTATTTTGTGTTAAGAAACTATTAATAATATGTATTCATTTCATTCTTCTCATAAAATTGAGATCAGTTGTATCAGAGCGGTCTACTTCTTGTCATCTTAATGTTGTCCCCAACGAGGTCGGAGTACAAAGAGTTGGGTCTTGAGCTTGTTTCTCTTGAGTACAAAAGATATCGCACACCCAAGAGACCTCTCATGGTAGGAGAAAAAAAATATGATGGGATAGGATATACTTTAAAACTGTTTATTGAGGAATCCCTCATGCAACAAAGGAATGATATGATGGATAGTTTCGTGCAAATCGTTCGACGACTACCAACAAGTGATGCATCTTCTTTGAGCGGAGGCGTCGCCCCCTTCAAGGTACAAATAAACTTAGATATTCCTATATTTGAAGGTCAGATAGACACAGATGTTGTAGAAAAGTGGTTGAATCTACTAGAAGGGTATTTTTATGTCCATAACTTTTCGAATAGAGAAAAGATTACTTTTGTTCTCCTCAAAGTTGTTCCCCATGTCAAATATTGGTGAGAACATTTCTGTGAGAAAAATAAAATAGAGGAACCCTCATTATTTACAATCACGACCACCTAGGAATCCTTTAGGGATTCTATTAAAAAAAAATACTACCCTGTTGGAAGTTATGATGACTTCTATACCAAATGGACCACACTACGGGAAGAAAGAGACCAAGCGGTGCTAGATTTCAAAAATATCTTCCATACCTTGCGCACCAAGCTGGGTATCAAAGATTCAAGGTGACATATAGTTCTCAAGTATCGCGGTGCTCTGCATAGATACATCCAGAACGAAATGGAATTTTTGGACATCTCATCCTTGGGTGTGGCCTACCGATATGTCATCAAAATCGAGCAGAAGCTCAAACAAAAGACGCGACAATTTGGGCCTGGGAACCCTTCACAACAAAAGCCAGGAAAGGGTGGCCCCAAACCATATAAAAAAGGACAGAGAAAATATGGACAGTATCAGAACAACCAGTCCAAGCCACAAGCAAATAAGGACACCATAAAGACAAATAAAGATACCGGGAAATGGTGCAACTTCCATAAGAGCCCTTGGCATAACACTGCTGACTGCCGCTCAAAGAATTTGTTGGTGATCAAAGTAAAAGCCTCTGAATCAGATGCGGGTTCTGACTCTGAGACCGAACCAAAAATGGGAAGAAGATAGATCATTGAAGTATAACCCAGTGCCACCATTGCTACCACCAAGCTCCAGCCTGGTGAACCATACGAGCTAGAAGAAGGAGAATGATTCTTCCATTCACATATGTGGGTAAAAGGTAACCCATTGCACTTCATCATTGATAGCGCTAGCCAGAAGAAACTCATCTCAGCAGAGGTCATCAAGCAACTGGCCCTGCCGACAACACCACACCCACAACCCTACACCATTGGATGGCTCCGTCAAGGAAGCTATCTCCGCATCAACCAACAACATCGACTTTCATATGGCATCAAGACCTTCAAAGATGAGGTATTGTGTGATGTTTCTCCTCTCGAAGTTAGTGATTTTCTTTTGGGACAACCTTATTTATGGAAATTTCATGTTGTATATGAGTCTAGGCCTCGTAGTGTTATTATTAATTTGAACAGGAAATTGTATAGGATACCCGAGGTAGTCCCACCTAGTGCTATTTCCTTGATCTCTACTAAGAAATGCAGGAAGGTCATCTCTCATATGGGGAAGTTTGTCTTCTTCATGATTCACTCTTAGAATAATCAAAAGATCACAGCCACATCCAAGGTCTATGCGGTCGACCTCTCCACATAGAAAAAACAAGTAGATAAGGTCATGGAAGAATACTCAGATATCTTCTCCTCACCTACTGGGGTACCTCTACACTGCCAGGTCAAGCACCCCATCGATCTGACCCCCGATGAACCACTGCCCAATGGGATAGTATATTTTCGCTCTCTGTTAGAGAATTAGGATATCAAGCAATAGATCCAAGAATTTCTCCACAAGGGGCACATCCATCCCATATCATTACCTTGTGAGAGCCCAATCATGTTGGTATAGAAGAAAGATGGAACCTGGTGACTTTGCATTGATTATTGGGCTTTGAATAAAATCATAGTCAGAAATCGATACTCGATTCACCGAATCGATGACCTCCTTGATCAACTCACGGGGGACAAATACTTCAGTAAGATTGATCTGAAGTCTATCTACAACCATGTTTCGATAGAATAGACAGATGTATGGAAAACTGCCTTCAAGTCAAAGAAAGGCCTTTTTGAATGGTTGGTCATGCCCTTTGGTTTGACAAATTCTCCAGCCAATTTCATGAGGATGATGGATGATATCCTGCGACCATTCACCAATAGTTTTGTAGTGGTGTATATGGATGACATTCTCATTTATAGCAAGACTTGGACCGAACACTTGCATCATATTCAACAGGTTCTGCACACCCTACGACAACACAAGCTATATGCCAACTTGGAAAAATTATCCTTCGACATGGATAGGGTCCATTACCTGGGATACATTATTTATTGACATGGTGTACATGTGGATCCAACCAAGATCCAATTCATCCATGACTGGCCATGCCCAACCACACTTGCTGAGCCCTAGAGCTTCTTGGGCCTTGCCAATTTCTATCGTAGGTTTGTGTTGGGATTCTCCCATATTGCATGGAACCTAAGCCAAATAAATAGGGGTGGTGGTAAGGACAAATTTGTGTGGGGCTAGTCCCAACAAAAACTGTTCGATGATTTGAAGCAATGCCTATGCTTATCCCTAGTACTTTCACTACTAGACCTGTAACAACCCTTTGAGATCGAGATATATGCTAGTGGGCATTGTTCTCACTTAGCATGGCCACCTGTGGCCTATCATAGTGAGACACTATCATATGTTGTTCGTAAGTACCCTACTTACGATAAATAAATGTACTTCATTGTGCAAGTTTTCCGCCAGTGGAGACATTACATTCTTAGGAAGGAGAGAATCATCCACAGTGATCATAAGCCAATGCAATTCATGCAGACACAAGTAAAATTACATAATGATCACCATCAAAAGTGGTCAACATACTTGTAGCAATTCCACCTCAAAATCAAGTATAAAATAGGAAGCACCAATCACGTCATTGATTGCCTCAACAGACCTTCAGTCACAGCACTCACCACGATGCTAGAGTCTTCCGGCCATGAGACCTCTGGATGGCCCCAAATCTATGAGACAGACCCAAAATTCTTCACCACCTACCAAATGTTGGGTAAAAACATAGTTGTCGATAATTTCCATCTTCAGGATGGGTTGTTGTGTCCTCTGGGCCATATTTGTGTTCCATAAAGTGAGCAAGCGAATTTGATATGGGAATCCCACTACAGTCAGGTGGCAAGACACTTTGGTGTTAAAAAGACAATGGTGATGCTACAGAAACATTTCTATTGGCTGAAAATTTGACATGAGGTCAGCAAGTATATCAGGTCCTCCACTGCCTACACTATTTCCAAATTAACCACTAATAAACAGGGCCTGTACACTCCTCTTCCTACTCCTAACAAGCCATGGTAATCCATATCAATGGGTTACATGTTGGGCCTCCCATCCACCAAGCGGGGAAATGACTTTGTTTTTGTGGTTGTTGATCACTTTTCTAAGATGGCGATTCAGGTTGCCTACAAGAAGAACATCACAACAAAGGCCACTTCTAAGATATTCTTTGAACGAATCTGGGTACATTTTGGAATCCCATAAACCATTGTCTCAGATCAAGACATTTTATTTCTCAGCACATTCTGGTCGAGCCTCTGGTCACTGTTGGACACCAAGCTCACTAAATCCATGACCTTCCACCCCCAGATAGATGGCCAAACTGAGGTTGTAAATTGAATGATTATGCATATCCTTCACATGTATAATTCAAATCACCCTCGCACATGGTATGAGAGGCTTCCCTATGTCCAATATAGCTACAACCGAGCCCTACATAGCTTAGTCGGCCACAACCCCTTTCAGGTGGGTTTGGGATTCCAACCATTGGGTCCCATAGATGTTGCACTTCCCCTTGCAGTCACCTCGACCGACTCATCTCCTTCTCCAACTAAAGATGAAAAAGCCACCCGGTTCATTGAACAGATCCAACACATCTTCCAACAGGTTCAAGATATCCTATAGTAGTCCAGTGAAAAGTACAAGCATCACCATGATCAACATCGAGTGCCACATAAGTTTCAGGTGGGTGAAAAAGTTTGGTTGCACTTTCATAAAGAATGCCTTACATGACCCCATAGAAAGATTCTCCCAATCAATTATGGGTTTTACACCATCACCAAGGATGTGGGGGATAATTATTTTGAGCTCAACATTCCTCCTTTCTTTGGCATGCACCCAGTGTTCAATGTGGATCTCCTTTGCCCTTATTTCCCACCATTATTGGATACCTTAGATGTAGCAGAACAACTGAAACCAACAGAGCTCAGCCCTGACTGCATACAATAGGCATCGATTGATATGATTTTGGAAACACATATCAAGGTAATTCAACAGCAAATGATCCATCTTTATCGAGTCGTTAAAGCAAGGCAGCTCTTGCACCAAGGCAAGTGGCTCACCCGGGGCCAAATTCAATAGAAATTTCCTCATCTGATGGGGGAACTCAACGCAATGGATACCATTTATTCCTAAGGAGGTAGGATTTATCCAGGTGGATATTGGTGCCCACCCACCTTTTCCAACTGGCTCAAAACAATTTTCTAGCAATTTTGGCAATTTACTATTTTTAGCAGTTTTAACTTCCGGGGCCATTTTGAGGGCCTAAATGAAGGTTTTTCGGTATCAATCTTCTCATTCATAGCTAAATGCATTATTGAGCACCCAAAATGAATCTCCTCGATGATACCTTTCCAATGGGATATCATAGACCTAAACCAGAGATCGTATGCAAAAGTTACAACCCCGGGAAGTTGATGTATTAACGTACCCAGATGGGGCCCATATGACTTTTGGCACTTCATCTCCTAGGGTTAGGTTTTTAGATGTCTAGGTTTTTTGGCATTCCTTTTTATTGTAAAAATGAATTCATATCCTCATTGTAATGATATTCTTTCAAATTATCACATCCGTCAGATCTCTTCTCAGAGATAAGTCGCCACCATTCCAACAAGCTTGTTTTCGCTGCATTTTACAGTTTCAACTTATTTCCTTATTGAATAAAAAACCAATTTTACTGTATCTCTATTATTTTGTGTTAAGAACCTATTGATAATCTGTAGTCATTTCATTCTTCTCATAAAATCTAGATCATGTTGGGCCTAGATTTCTTTCGGAAGCTCCATCGAAGTTGATTTTGAGATAACCATCCTACAGGGCATTCCATTGAGAGGGAATGTTCTTAGTTGGATGTCCAAGGATTGAAGTTGGAGGAATTGAGGTGAGGCAGATTTGTTAGGAATTAATAATGATCTTCACATTGGTTTAGAAAGACAAATCTGGAACCATCCAATGGTGTAAATTGATTGTTTCCTTGATGTTGGAGAGGATTTTGGACCATATTTGTTGTCAGATCATTAAGGAGGAGTTGAAGATCTGACGGTTCCTTTCTTTCCAGATCTACTAGAGAATAAACCCAGGGAGAAGATGCCAAATCTAATTGATGATGGGAGAGTGAAAATTTGAGTTTCTCCATCCCTCAATGGTTTCCCTTAGGTTGGAGTAGTTTCTCTCTGAGATTCTCATAATGTTGGCACATCGATCCCAGAGTTGCAAACTAAAGGGGCAAAGGTTGAACAAGTGATTTTTCATTTCCTCTTCATTGCAGCATAAAGGGAACCAAGATGGACCTGTGAAGCCTCTTTTTGTTAAACTTTCCCACATGAGGATGCTATTGTGCACAGTTATCCAAAGGAAGGTATTGATTTTGAGCCATATTGTTTCACCCCAAATTTTATTCCAAACTGCATGTTTTGGGAGGGAATTATGACCCACACTAAGAAATTAAGCCTCTTTGAGGTTAAAGATTTCCTTGGTGGAGTGTCCCCACCTTAGGATGTCCTCACCCTGTTGGCTGAAAAGATTTCTTGAATTGATATTTTAGAGCAAGGGTTGGAGATTTACCTCAGGGGGGATATTCAACTCCTCATGAGTATATTTATATCTGTGTCAGGTGACTCAATTTTCCTCATGATTCCAATATTCGGTCATTTTTAAAATACTTGCGGCTTCCGTCAGGGGTTTATAGTTTCTCAAATTTGGATCCTTATCCAGGGCCGGAAGCCGCTACCAAGAGTCACTCCAAAAAGGGCAGAGGTCCCATATTGAAGTTCCTAGAAAGCATGATCAATGATCATCCCCTTGTTTTTCTTGGACACATTCCAAATGAGTGATCCTAAGCCTTGGTCATTCCATATGATTAGTTCTTTCTCCAGAGTGATAGGTGTGTATTTTCTCCTCTAGAGGCCCGCCCATAGGTCGTGAGGCCTATTTAACCATGTCCACCAATTTTTTTCAATTAGGAATTTTTTAAGGATGGATGAATCTCTAAGATCAAGGTCCCTAACGTGCTTTGGTTTGCACATTTTTTTCTAGCTTACCAGAGCCCTCTTTCACCCATCGTTGGCGCCTTGCCATAGGAATTTCCTTTGGGTCTTCCTAATGATGGTTAGGATGAAACTTAGGGTTTCAATGGCTGAGAATGCATAAATGGGGAGAGATTGAAGGACATGTTTAAGGATAATTAAACGACCAAGAATATTGAGGGAGAAAAAAGTCTAGGAGTCAAGTATTTTTCTAAATTTGGACAAAAGATGTTTCCAGGAGGTATTCCTTAATAGATTTTCGATAAGAGGGATTCCAAGATACTTGAAAGGGAGGGATTTGTAGGTGAAATCTAAGAGATGAGTGATGTGGAGTTGCACCTAGATGGGTGTGTTGAATAAGAATATGCAGGACTTGTTTAGGTTTACATCCATACCCAAAGAATCACAAAACAGGTTGATCACGGAAAGGATGTGGGTGGCTTCCCAAACTATGGGGAGTCCCATCATTAGGATGTCATCCATGAGTTGACTATGTGATATGGGCGGGGAGATTCCATGAAGGGAAAGTCCTGAGAGGGAATGATCAATGATTTCTTCTTTGATAGTTTGACTTACTCCTTCTGCCATTAAGATGAAAATAAAAGGCGAGAGTGGATCCCCTTATATGATAACTCTAGAGGGAGAGAAGGGTTTGGATGACATGCCATTAAGAAAGATGGAGAACAAGGAAGACAAAGTGAGATTGACAATCTAGGTGACCCATGATGGGTAGAAGCCTTTGGCTAGGAGGGTAACCTTCAATTAATTCCAACTAAGTTTGTCAAAATCTTTGGAAAGATCCAGTTGCAGAAGAATACTAGGTGATTCATTCAATTAGAGAGAGTGGATCACCTCATGCGCTAGAATAATGTTTTCCATGATCTACCTGCCCTCCAAGTACCCTGACTATTCATAAGAGATAATGAATGGTAGGATGGTTTTGATATGTTTGGCAATGACCTTTGTGATGAGCTTGTAGATCACATTGCAGAGTGAAAAGGGTCTGAAATGATTTGGAGTGGTGACTTTGTTCTATTTTGGAATGAGAGTGAGGAAAGTGGCATTGAGAGCTTGTAGGACCTGCCCTAATTTTCTAGAGTCCTCTATGATCTCCCAAACCTCCTCTCGGATCATATCCCAATAGTGCTGAAAAAAGTTTGTTTTGAAGTCATCAAGTCTTGGGGCTTGGACCATTGTGGTGTCCTTGAGGGCTTGATCAATATCTTTCTGGGTGATTTGGCACATCAGAGCCTCATTTTGTCCTTTAGTGACCTCCTTTGGAATGTGCTTAATGATGGATTCTATATCTTGAGTGTGATCTACTGGGGGTTCTGAAAGAAGGTTCCTATAATAAGTGAGAAATTCCCACTAAATGTCTAAGTGTTTTTTTATTTCCATACCTTAATCCGATACAAGATGAGTTATGTGATTAGTATGATGGAATTGAAGCATCGATCTGTGGAAGAATTTATATTTTCTTTTCCCCTCTTTGAGCCATTGGATGCATGATTTTTTCCTCCAAAGAATTTCTTCCTGCGCTCGTCTCCCTGCCAATTGTTTATTGAGGGTGGGATCTTGATCCTTTAGGAAATCAACCTAACCTTGATGTATGATCTATTTTTGTAGGTCTTGAATTTTCTAGTTTAGGATTCTTGAGCTTGGAAGATGTTACCAAAAGTGGATTTGGTCTAGGTCTTTAGACGTTGTTTAATTTTTTTAACTTCTGTTGGATTTTGTACATAGGAGTACCTGTTGTGATTGTCACATCCTTCCACCAATGACCAATGTTTTCTTGAAATTATGGGTGTGTCAACCAGAATTTATCAAAGCGAAAGGGCTTATTTTCTGGGGTGCCACTAATGTTCATCATAAGTAGTATCGATCAATGATCTGATCTTGGAGTATCAATCATAGTGGCTTTCCAAGTGAGACCCTCCAGCATGAAGGGTTAATAGATTAGGAAGTGGTCTAGTCGGAAAGAGACATGTTGTACCCCAATCATCTATTAGATCAATTGAATAGTATGTTGTTTGTTTCTACATTGATGAGGTCCAACATGTTGATGGTTCTGTGGAATTGTTCGTTGTCACTGCCCAATATGCGAGTGCCCCCATTTTTTTCCTCCAATCCATTTATCATGTTGAAGTCTCCCCCTAGTATCCAATGTTTATTTTCTATTTGGGTGGTAATCCATTCCAGATGATGGAGGAAGGCTTCCTTGTGTCCCTGAGTTGTAGGGCCATAGACATTCGAGACGTAGTCTGGCTTGTTCAAACCGATGAATCTAAAGGAGGCTGTGATAGTCCATTTGGAGGTAAATAAACCTTCCATGAGATTAGTGGTTGGGTTCCAGAGTATGTCGAGGCCCCCATTTGTACCTTTTGCATCTATTTCTACTATTTTTTCTTTCTTCCAGCATTTTGTGAGTATTTGAGTGGCTTTATCCCCTGCACATTTTTTTTCATGCAAAAGAATAATATCCGACTGTTCCTTCATTATCCTTTCCCGAAAAAAGGATTGATTAATTCATGCATTGAGGCCCCTAATGTTCCAAGATAGCATATTCATGATGAGGGTGAGGGTTGGAAAGGATGAAAGTTGTTCGAGATCATGTGGATCTGGCTAGAGTTCACCAGGAAATTTCCTACATATTGAACGAGATGGTGCTTTGGTTTTCTACCACTTTTCTTCTCTTCTTTGGTGGGTTTACGTTGGTCTTTCAAGTGCCCTCTTTGGATTCCCAGACTCAATTTGGCTCGAGCTGATCCACCCACCATGGAATTAAGAAATACTTTGTATACTTTGTGTAACTGATCCTGTGGGATGGTGTATAACTCTTGTTTATAATAGGCTTGTTCTAGGTGTACCAGATCTCTTCCTTCCAGTTCCTAATCCTCCATATCTATTTTAGGGTCTCATATTTCTAGTCCTAGATTCATGGGAAGGGAGGTTTCTGAGGCGGGGATTTGAGGATTTGTGGAATTAGTTGGGATGGTTCCTGGGTTATATTTATCTTTCTCTGAGTGAGTTGTATTTGGAAGGGGGGTAGAGGGGTTGGTGGAATTTTCTGGGATTTTCTATAGGGATTCAAAGGATTTACAAGTTGAAATTCTGGAGGGGGCCTAAGGAGGCGCTTTTCTGGCCGGTTTCCTATGAAGACCCGTGACTTGGGTTTAAAATTTTTTTTTTTGTCAAGATCCTCAAGGTTTGTTTTACTAAGGTTATTAAGGGGGAACTAACAGAAGAGATGGCCATGTTCGTGAAACATCTGATAGTGGAAGGGAATATGCTCGTAGTCCATGGTTCGGGACCATTATTTTTCCTCATAGTCTAAGGTTATGGATTTAGGTAGGGGTTTGGAGATATTTAAATAGACACAAATACATGCATAAGTAGTGTACCTTTGTTGTTTTGTGGCTTCAGAGGCTTTGATGTAGATACCCATCGTATTACGAATGTATGCTATTATTTCCTACAACCAAAATTCTTGAGGTAAGGAGTAGAGTCTCAGAAATACCGGTGCAAGCGTGAATTATTCCTTCTCTGGAGTGAACTTTTTCGTTTAGAAATGGAGGAAAAGTACTACCGAGTTATAAAAGTAAGGGCCTCCTTCAAAAAATTTGTTTTTGTCTTCTAGGTTGTGTGGGATGATGGTGAAGAATTTTTTGCAACCAAGATGAAGGTCATAATGACCTTTGGACTTCAACTAGTGCTAAATCCACTTCACTAGATATTTTTTCGATGGCCATAGACCCAAAAACGTTCCCACCAGGGAGAAATATTTCATGTATTGCTTATGATATTCTATTCTTGGTGAGTTGATAACCTATTTGGGAGAATTAGGAGCATACGAGATGCATTTACTAGGTTCCCAGGTGTGAACCTCTTTTGGATGGTTTGTTTCAAGGTCTGTCTCCATAGGTTTTTCCTTCAACAGATCATCCTCCTAAAGAATGTTTCTCAATTCCGCTAGAAATTCAAAGGGAGGACTTTTGAAGTGTTTGTTTCCCATCTCAGCTACCCCCTCTTTGACACACATCTCTCTTCAGACCATGTGCCCCTCTCCCTTTTCCTTGTGCCACCACCTCAGCCTTCTATCCTTCCTATTAATCCCATGGATCTTCACTCATACCCTTTGATGCATTATCATATTTCCATGCCGTCATCTCCATCATTCTACCCTATGTGAACTCATCTCAGTTAGTGGGTGGTTCTAGTATCTTGTTCCATCAAGGGTGCACCGTTTAAGCAAGTATGGCTCCTCATGCTTGCTTTCAACACCAATACGTTGAAACATGAGGTGCTTCGCTTTCCATTTGGTCTATTTTCACTTCCTTCTTTTTTCGTTTTCTTTCATCAATTCTACAACTCTTTTCTGAATAGCCTGATCTTGATCTTATCCATAAAAATGTAGATGGATAGTTTCTCTCATTACACATGGATGTCAAAAGAGTAGAGGAGTGCACAAATGATAGACACCATGAATTTCAATGAGAAAATCAAGGGTTGCGATAGGAACTGGAAAATCTGTAGGCCCAACTGCACCAACAAGAACTATGACACAACTAGGAACTTGCAATTGCACTTAGAGGAATTAATATAAATACAAGATAAATTGTAGTAGTTTCTCAACAATTGGAAAATCCTTTAAATCATCCTCAGCAGCCAAAGAACTCTAATGGCTCATTTGGGTCAAGGATCCCTTCAACCTTACATTCATCTACCAACAATGAACATCCCTTGTCTCCTCCTGCGCCAGTGCTAGTTCTAGTCTGGTCAAACCCAATTAAAAGAATTCACCATCCAGAGGTGAGTCAAGCAGTGCATCAAGCAGATCCACAGGAGGATCGAGAGTCTTTTCAAAATCATTAGTTAAGTTTTCAATGAAATGAAAATTTTTGTTAATTCTGAACATGTTTGTAGCCATTTTCACATGGAAAAATAGTAGTTCCTTTGGACTTGTTGTACCTGATTCTTTAGCACTCGAAAGAAAGTTAGTTTTTCAAGAGAGAAGAAGATATTCACTTCTCTTCCATATGTATTTTGTGAAAACCATTGATCTTATTTTTAATACATAACATCTCAATTGTTTCTATTAAAAAAAAATGAGAAAAGGAAGTTGATGCTAAGGCCTAGTCTCTTAGAATCGAGAAGTATTTTTGGTTGCAGAATTACTCATCTAACTTAGAATCAAGAATTTCCACATAGAATTTGAATGGGGAAGTTGCTAACATTGATGAGAGTAGGATTAGAGAGTTGTTATGCGGTGTGATCAATTGAAATAAGTTGAGCACATTGACGAGAGTAAGATTACTTGGAAGTGATTCAAAAAATATTTTTAGTAGGAGTATCCTTCTAAAAACTATTATGAAAAGGAGATGCAAGAGTTATTAGGATGGGGAGAATGACCATGGGATAAAATGATAGGAAATGTTTGGGATTGATGTGTTGGGTATGTGTTATATTCTTTAATGACTAGATTTGGTGTCTTCTACGTTGCACCGGGCATGTAGGGGGGTTTGAGGGGGGTGAGAGCCCCCCTGCGTGGGGGTTCAGGGGTATCACCGTTGAGAATTATTTTTCCTCTAGAAACATGTCAAATTGTTTTCCTCTTTTTTTTTGTTGCCTTAGTTTTCATGTCCATTGTTGGGCAATATTTCGACACATTTGTTTTTCCCATGGTTTTCTATTTTCAATTAAGGAATTAGGGTTGTTGACTAATCCAAGTCACTGGGTTAGGGTTTTGGATTCCATTGGATCCTATATGTATATTGTATTATAAACAATGTATCACTATGAATGCATATAGAATATGCTAGTTTTCTCAATTTGGGTTTCTAGGGGAAAAATATTTGTGTAATGTGTGTATTTTCCATTGTATCTTTTATGTTCTTTTATTGAAAATTTATTTGCAGCAAAATATTGTACAAGCTTAAAATATACATGAAGTATGTGGTTTATTAAGGATGATATGATGAAGTGGACTTCCATATTTCTATAAAGATAAAATTCAATATGATTAACCCAGAAGTCTAGAAAATACCATTAGAAAATTTAAGTACCTATTTGAGCAAGGAAAGGGAAAATAATCATTGCATAAATCTTGGAAGGATAAGAATAAGATGAAATATAATTAGATAAGGAAGGGATTCAGAAACCATCCTGAAAAAATTAGCAAAATCAACCTACTTAGAATGAATCCATGGAAGAATAATCTTAAGGAAAAATGGGAATACCACCAATCAATTGTTCGACATGCAGAAAAGATCACCTCTAAAAGGACTACCCTCAAAGAGAAGAAAAAATTAGGACACTAAAAAATATCCAAGAGGCTACAACAGTAGAAATACATGGGGAAAATATTCCAAGGATATATGTATCCCAAAAGGACCGACAAGAAGAACTTCAAACTCATATGATTGAGATAACAATAGAAGACATGGGAAGAAATATTCCAAGGATATACACAACATTGTAGGATCCACAATAAGAACATCAATTTCATATGATTAAGGTGGAAGGTAAGATCATAAATCAACCAATTTCTATTTTAATCAAATCATGAGAAATCCATACTTACATTGATCCTAAGATAGTGGACACATTTCAATTGAAGAAAATTAAGCTTGAAAAATCATGGTTGGTTAAGTTAACCACTGGGACCAAAAGAAGGATCAAAGAGATAGTCAAATATTGGAGTGAATGTCAATTCTTATATGAATATCATACCATTAGGATATTATGATATTCTAATTGGAATGGATTCATTGGAAAAGATTCATCATGTTCTACATTGCCACAACAAGAAATTTACATGTCTTGATGAAGAAGAAAAATAGAGAACTATGAAATGAATTACAAGACCCATTTCTGTCGGGGAGATTTCATCCTTTCAAGAAAGAATGTCAATTTTATATGTTATCCCCATTTTGTGAATAAATAAGGATGTTAGGTCTCTAGGCCCTTAGGTTGTATATATGGAGTGTCGAGAGATCACATGAACAAAAATATCCTTTTGCACAACTAGAGACCTACATCACCACCACAGTGGCCAAACACTTGGTCATCATCCACACTAGCTTGCCACCATAGGTTACTTGGGCCTTTCTCCATGAGTTACAAGTAAGGTATGATGGTGGGTATGATTTTAATATTTGAGGCATTATAGATTGTATGTCAAAGGTTATTTTTTATTATGAGACATCTTCTTTGAAAACTATGCCTTCTACATTGTCTAAGTGTTGGTGGTTGGCTTGGGGCACTCAAGTAGATGGCCACCCTTAATATGGGGTGTTTTTGGGATATTCCTTTGATGAGTCATTGTACCACTCCTGACCATACTTAACACTTTCTATCATTCTTTACCTTCATGACACCATCTCTTGGGATTTTGACATAGACTGGCCCTAGAAGGGACCATTCCTCATTTCATGGGAAGAAGGGGTTGAAGGCCCAGAGGGGATTTAGCTAGAAAAATATAAAATCCTAATGAAAGAAACTTACATATGCTTATCCCAAGGGATATTGATAAAGTAATGAAAATATTCTCCGCAAGAAAATAAGGACCCCATGAAAAGAATAAATAAAGACACTTAAAGGATCAGTTGAGGATAGGAGGTCTCATCAAAGCTATCCTTATCATTTCCTTGAAAGTACTTGCGGGTGACACTGTCGATATATGGTCACCATGCCATGGAAGTGGCCTCCAAATCAACCTATGCTATATTGAAAGAAAATAAAAGAAAGAAAGATAAAAGGAAATTGATGGGCTTAGAAAAAATGCATTATGGATGAAGGTACGACACGCCCTCCACAAAGGCACCCATAAATGAGATACTATGGACCCTTTCTTATCATGAACCCCATGCCTATTGAGTACTTCTCCCATCCATTCCATTTCATTCACATGACTCAAATAGGGTTTTTCCTAGACTTAGGTGGTTTGACCCATTGAAAATAAGTACCATGCCAACCCTCCCACAACCGAACTTGGAAAAACATATATTTTCTTAAGAACGTGTTTGTATGATGTAGTCCTAGTACACATGCTTCAATATCTCTTTTATTGACTTGATTTACTCATCATGATGCTTTGAATTAAGATCTTTGGAGGGAGTATCCATTTGTCTTGCACGTATAGGTTGGTGTCCATTTTTGGAAGAACAAGCCTAGGTTGGGCTTCCATGAGGGAAAGCAACCCATAGGATGAATGACATAGGCCCACATGCCAGAAGACAAAGATATTATTTCATAGGCCTAGGAGATAGCTGGATAGACATAACCCACCCTTTGCATGCAAAACGAATTTCCTAGAAGGGGTAAAATCTCACTCCCTAGGGGCTTGATGTCACGTGTGTGGGGCATATGGTGGTTGATGATGAATCAAAGCATGACACATATCATTTTGAGGTGGATAGGCTTTGAATGATTTACACATGGCCTTTGGAGGTCCTAGTTTGTAGCCCAACACCAACAACTTTCTCAATTTTCCAAAACATCCTCCTTCAAGGGATGGCATCACCTTTGTTTTAGGGTTTTCTTTGTGCAAAAGTGAAATTAAAGAGAATTTTTAAATATTATATTTGTAACGGGGAAAGATTAGGGTTGTTGATCCCTAATTTTATGTTTTACCTAATATTATGTGGACAAACTATGTTAGCTACATTTTTTATAAATGGAGATCCTAAGATCTCATTTTGACATAACATAACTCTCCATTGTGAGAGGCTCTTGGACTAAAACTCTCTCTTTGGCCAATTCTCTCTCTTGTGATTTTTTTTATGGCTATGTCTTGGTTATGGTTGATGGATATGGTGCACTAGCCTTGGAAGGCTTTCTTCATTGTTTTTTTGGTGGTTAGTATAGATTTTATTCCCTTTTAATTCTTGAAGGTTCCATTTATTTCATTGTATTATCATTTGTACAAGTTCAAGGTTCTATTTTCTTGATCCAAGTATGGATTATAAGGGCATACATCCCTACTTTTGTTTCCACCATTTTATTTCTAAGGGAATATTGCTTCATAAAGGTTTACTAAGAGAAGTATAATTGCATACACCCTACTAGTTAAAACTCTAGATAAGAGAATCTTGCCTTGGGGATTAAAAGGGCTTACACCCCCATGTAAGTATCCTAGATAGCTTCTTCATATTTTCTTGACTCCATTGACCCTTTCTTAAAGGAACTAGTCATTTACTTATTGCATTGTAGAAATAAATTGTTGCCTCGGTAAATTTATGAATTTAAAGTTTTGAAGTTGTCTCTTTTGGATGATGATCTTGATGACTTTTCTTCCTCCCATAGGGCATCCTCTTTCTCCCACAAATTATTATTTTTGTAGTAAAATTAACCTACATTTATTAGAGCTTGTTTAAACTCTAATGCTAACCGCTAATATCTCACAAACAATGTAACCCTCTAACTTTGCTAGTTTAACCTACTAATCTAGGTGCATCTATTGGGGTAGATTTTGGAACTTTTTTATGGTCATATTTGTTGTTGTAATTCATTCAATGATACATCCATAAGGCTGATATACTGCTACACAAATTTACTTTTATGACAACCATCTTTATTCAATCTTGAAGTGTTATTTTCGGTCCACATTGGTTATTAGTTTTATTGTTGACATTGCTAACTAATATATACCTTTTACTTGTTGATTTAGATTTGCTAACTTGTGTGTTTTTATATTTTATGGACAACAAGATTAACTTGTTGATCCATTACTATAATTTGTTGGAAAAGTATATTTTCTTATGTCTTGGGAAGGTACAAGTGCACCAACAACTATCTATTTACTCAATATCCATTTACCTCTCTTTACTTACCATTTTCAATCAATCTATTCTTCCATCACTTGAAAATCCGAGGGACTTGTCCTTACACCTCCCTTCATCCTTCTCATTTCCCCTAGGGTTTCTGGGATCTCCTCCTAAGAGTGAACTTAATCACCCTTAAAGTGAAGGACCTACATCGAGGTGACATTGGGTGTAGGATTCCCAATTTGTAGCACTTCCTTTTTTGTTGGGTCAAGATTTTCCCAACCTATAAATTGAACTATACATTTTTGGCATCATTTCCGGGGAGGATTGTGAATCCTCTTCATTCCCTAAATGACACTTTTGGAAAGCATCTTTCCCAAATCCTTCACCCTGAGCTTTCCCAACAACTCCACTCCAAGAACCTACTCATTTTCCTTTGACAAGCCTTCTTCAAATTTTGTCTAGTGACTCCACCTTTCCCGAACCCACCTTTCCATTACTTACCTTTCCATTGCTTTTTGTTTTTGTCCTTTGATGAGCCTTTCTCTCCCATGGAGACTACTTTGAGGTGTTCTTCTAGTGGATGGTACTATGGCACCTTGGAATCAACCAAAAACTCTCCATTTCTCATGGAAGGAAATTTTGCATATTGAAAGGGAAAGAGATGCTAATAAATTCATTGAAGAGCTCATGAACCAAGTAAAAGAGTTATTTTATGAATTTTTTGAAGGCCAATACCTCATAGATGAAGAGGTTCTTTAAGAACATGCTTATGAAGAAGGCTTCCAAGAAGATCTTGATGAAGCTTATCACGTTGAATATTCCGAGGAGGCATTTAATGAAGATGAATTCCTTTCACTTAATTAACCAGATGAAGACATCCAAGACATTATTCCTCCTACACATCAAGAGGAGAACACTATGAGTTATGATCCTTTTGAGGATCTTGATGACAACTTGTTCCATGATCTTGGAAGTGAGGGAGCACTAGAGGCACCCTTGGATATAGTTGGTCAACATATTGACACTTTCATATAGACTGGAGAACGTGGATGGGACATAAGACTTTTCACCTTTGACAGAGATCCCACCTATGATTTTGAGGGTATCCCTCAAAGAAAGGATTGGTCTCCATGCATATATGAATCAGATGTTTGGTATGGTGGTATGATCATAGATTTTTTCGATCCATTTGAGGATGAATTGTCACAACATCTTCAGGGTGATTTCGAGTCATTCCTAAGGAGTTGTGATGGGTATCCTTTCAAGGATTAATATTTGTTCTATGAGGATTTTGATCCATATTCTCCCTTGATTTTGGACGAGTACCAAGACATAACCATCCCTAGGCAATCAAATGTTCACTCTACAAAGTGGAAGCTTTGTAATCTTGGATATTCTGACAAGGATTCATAGACAAAGAGGCAATGTTTTTCTTCTTCTAGATATAAACCCATCCCATACCTCATTTATTCCCCTTGGGTGAAGCATGAGGTACTATTGAGTTATCTCACATCTTCTCAGTCTTCAGGGAGTAGTGATGTGTTGAAGAGGATGAAGATGAGACATCATATACATTTTCCAATCCACTCCAAAGATGGATAGATAAATCTTGTGGATGTACTTGCAAGAAGGAGTTCTAGGAAGATCAAGATTGTGGTTTCTCTTTTATGCAGGATTTCCTCCCTCCCACCCATCCCCATGAATTTTATTTCATGATTGATTATATGTCTATTTATTCTCATGATTAATATGTTTTGTACTTATCTTTTTTGTTTCACATGATTAAGCAAAGGGGTAAATGTATTCCTTGTTTGATCAGGTGGTTGCATTGGTTGTACGATCTCACCTGACACCTTCGGGACTTGATGTTAGGGTCCCAGGATGCCAGGTATGTAGGTAAGTCATCTTTCTTTCTTGCACCTTGCATTTTTTTTTTCTCATATTAGTTTAGTTTCATTGCAATTTCATTTTTCTCTACTTGCATTATTCATTTCATCATCATATATGTATACATAGTTTGAATTTTTGTCAAAATTTTCTTTTTATAGCTTAGTTTGTTTTGATTATGACCATATATATGAGAACGAGGATGAGTAGTCCATACTGCACTTCACAATTTTATGTTTCCTTCCAGTCACAGGTTTACCAGGGGATGTTGCGGTTCTCATGCACTCTACGATGAGCACATGTCCCCAAGTAGGAGCTAGATGTTATCCCCATTTTGTGGATAACTAAGGATACTATGTCTCGATGCCCTCAGGTTGTAGATATGGAGTGACATGAGACTACATGATGAGCAATATGATTTTTCATAGCTAGAGACCCACATTGCCACCACAGTGACCCAACACTTGGTCATCATCCACACCAACTTACCACCACAAGTCACTTGTGTCTTTCTCCATGTGATACAAGTAAGGTATGATGGTGGGTGTCATTTTAATATTTGAGGAATTCTATCTTGTATATTAGAGGTTATTTTTTATTATGAGACATTTACTTTGGAAACTATGCCTTTTACCTTGTTTAAGTGTTGGTGGTTGGCTTTATGGACTCAATTAGATGGTCACCCTTAAGATGGGGTGTTTATAGGATATTCCTTTGATGAGTCGGCATTCCACTCTCAACCATACTTACCACTTTCCATCATTATTTCCCCTCATGACACCATGTCTTTGGATTTTTGGGTAAACTGACCCTAGAAGGGACCATTCTTCATTTCATTGGAAGAAGGAGTTGAAAGCCCCGAGGGGAGTTTGCTAGAAAACGATAAAATCCTAATGAAATAACCTTTCAAATTCTTCACCTAAGGGATCTCAAGAAAGAAATGAAAAGATTCTCTGCAAGAAAATAAGGACCCCATGAAAAGAATAAATAAAGACACTTAAAGGATCAATTGAGGATAGGGGGTCTTATCACAAGATATCCTATCATGTCCATGGGTATCTAACAGTATGAAATTACCATTTCTAGCCATCACAACAGAGTAATGGCTCTTAGTTGCATGGATGAGGGAAAGGGTGTCTCATCATGAGCCAACCTTCTCATTTCCATTAAAGTAATTGTTGGTGACACTGTGGATATCTGGTCACCATGCTAGGGAAGTGGCCTCCACATCACCATATGCTATATTGAAATAAAATACAAATAATGAATGATAAAAGGAAATTGATGGGCTTGGAAAAAATGCATTGTGGATGAAGGTGCGACACACCCTCCACAAAGGAACCCATAAATGAGATATTATGGAGCCTTGCATGTCATGAGCCCTATTCCCATTGATTACTTCCCCCATCGATTCCATTTAATTCACATGACTCATATAGGGTTGTTCCTAGACTTATGGGGTTTGACCCATTGAAAATAAGTACCATGCCAACCCTCCCACAACCAAACTTGGCAAAACGTCTAATTTCTTAGGAACATGTTTGTACGATGTAGTCGTGGTATACATACTCTAATGGCTATTTTATTGACTTGGTTTACTCATCATGATGCTTTGACTTAAAATCCTTGGAGGGCATATCCATTTTTCTTACATGTATAGGTTGGTGGCCAATTTTGGAAGAAAAAGCCTATCTTGTTTTCCATGAGGGCAAGCAGCCCACATGATGGTTGACATAGGACCACATGCCAAAAAATAAAGAGATGCTTTTGAAGGCCCAAGAGATAGTTGGATAAACATATCCCACCCTTTGCATGCCAAATGACTTTCCAAGAAGGTGAAAAACACCACTCCCTATGGGTTCGACGTCACATTTGAGGGGAATATGTTGGTTTATGATGAATCAAAGAATGAAACATGGAATTTTAAGGTGGAGAGGATATGGATGATTGTTGCATGTCTTTTAGAGGCCCTAATTTTCATCCCAGCTCCAATGACTTGCTCAATTTTCAAAAACATTCTCCTTCAAGGGATGACGTCACCTTTTTTTTAGGATTTTCTTTGTGCAAAAGTGAAAATAAAGAGAATTTTTTAATATAATATTTGTAAAGGGGAAATATTAGGGTTGTTGACCCCTAATTTTGTTCTTTCCCTAATATTATGTGGACAAACTATGGTAACTACATTTTGTATAAAATAAATCCTAAGATCTCATTTTGACATAACATAACTCTCCATTGTGTGAGGCTCTTGGACTAAACTTTTCTCTCTCTTTGGCTAGTTCTCTCTCTTGTGATTTTGTTTATGGATATGCCTTGGTTATGGTTGATGGAGATGGTGCACTAGCCTTGGAAGGATTTTCATTTCTATTTTGGTGGTTAGTCTAGCTTTTATTCCCTTTTAATGCTTGAAGGTGCCATTTATTTCATTGTATTATCATTTGTACAAGTTAAAGGTTCTATTTTATTTATCCAAGTAGGGAGTATAAGGTCATACACCCATAATTTCATTTACACCATTTTATTTCTAAGGGAATATTGCTTCATAAGGGTTTACTAAAAGGAGTATAATTGCATACACCCTCCTAGTTAAAACCCTATATAAGAGAAGCTTGCCTTGGGGAGTAAAAGGGTTTACACCCCCAAGGAAGTAACCCATATAGATTCTTCATATTCTATTGACTCAATTGACCCATTATTAAAGGCACTAGTCATTTACTTATTGCATGGGAGAAATAAATCATTGCCTCAGTAAACGTACAAATTTCAAGTTTTGAAGTTGTCTCTTTTGGACAATTATATTAATGCCTTGGATATTCTTCCTCCATTAGGGAATCCTATTTCTCCCAAAAATTCTTATTGATGTATTAAAAATAACCTACATCCATTAGGGATTCTTTAAAATCTAACCCTAACCACTAATATCTCGCAAAGTAACCCTAGACTAACCCTCTAACTTTTCTAGTTTAACCTGGTAACCTAGGTGCATCTATTGGGATAGATTTTGGCACTTTTTGATGGTCATATTTGCTATTGTAATTAATTTAATGCTACATACATAAGTTTGATATACTGATGCATAAATTTACTTTTATGACAACCATCTTTATTCAGTCTCAAAGTGTTATTTTTAGTTTACATTGGTTACTAGTTTCATTGTTGACATTGCTAACTAATACAAACCTTTTCCTTGTTGATTTGTATTTACTAGCTTGCATTATTTTGTATTTTAGGGAAAAAAATAATAACTTGTTGATCCATTACTATACTTGGTTGGAAAAGTGTCTTTTATTCTCCCTTGGGAAGGTACATGTGCACCAACAACTATCTCTCTACACAGTATCCATTTACCTCTCCTTACTTACCATTTTCAACAAATCTATTCTTACATCACTTGACTTTCTAAGGGAATTCTCCTTACACCTCCCTTCATCCTTCTCATTCCCCCTAGGGTCTCTGTGATCATCTCCCAGGAGTGACCTTAGTCACCCTTGAAGTGTGGGACCTACATCGACGTGACATTATGTGTAGGATTCCCAAGCTGTAGCACTTACTTTGTGGTTGGGTTAGGATTTTCCCAATATACAACTTGTGCTATAATAGTATCTAGCTCATGTAAAGGAGCCACAAAGGACCAAAGGTCCAAGTCTTGAATATTATTTAATATTGCAATAGTTTGGGGATGTATTTAAATAAATACAAGTATTTCCACCAAAGAGGGATATAGATTTATCTATTAATTTAGTATTAGCATCAAATAATCCTTACAGAAGGAGTACACCAAAATTAAAATAATTACAAATGAAAATAGAAGAATTTATGAAGAAAGGGTACATACACTCAAGTGGTTCACCTTTGGAAGACGCAATACACTTTGTTAAAAATAAATATCAAATTTTGAGTCTCTATATTGACATTGCTATCACACAATTTGTACTTGCCCAAAGCCCAAGGAAAATTTCTGTAACTGAGAATGACCTATCACTGTCACCTTAATAGGAAATCCCTTTCTATTTAGGAGTATGTTGTAGTACCCTAGGGGAGACCTCCCCAGTGACTTGGGGGTTTGAGAAGGCTAAGGAAAATGACATAAGGAAATCCTTCTCCTCTCACATACCAATCAAGTTAAAAGGTTATTCCATTCTTATTGAAGATGAATCAAATGAATAATATTGTGTACCTTCCCAGAACAAGACAACGAAGCAAAAAAGGGGCACTTTTCAAGTACCAAAATGATATTAGTGCTTCATAATATGGACTCTTAAGAAATGTACTAGTTGATATAACATTGCATTAGTATAACAATTTATAACAGAAAATGATAATTTTGTAACAACCACAATAATTATTCTTCAAAGTTCTTGATAAAAGACTCGAAATAATAGCTTTAACTATGAAAAATGATAATAGATAGTCATGTGCAGTTTTAGTAATGTCTAGCTAGCATAACATATCAATTTTATGGTTAATTTGTTGTTGTTATATGGCTGTAGAAATATTTTGAAACAACAACAAGTAAGTTAGTGGTTTAGGCTAATCTAAGGATGTAGGAATTAGTAGGTGTTCAAGAGAAGATGTTCTAAAAATTGTTTGATCAATCAACACTTGTAATGGGTAGAATAGTGCCTTCTAGGGTAATGGAGTCAATGATGGTAGCAACAAATCTTAGAGGAAAATATCAATCATAATGTTTAGCCAAAGGAGATGGAGAGGATGAGAGAGGTGTCGGTAGCCCAAGGCCTCAAAAATACAAGTCCTAGAGATAATTGCTAGAAAGTAACAAAAATTAGGCCCTAGTGATTTCTCTTTTTCTTAGACAAATTGAAATAAAATATGCAATAGGAAATGAAGTAAGGTTATCAGAGTCATACAATGGTAGGGATCTAGTATCTACTTCTATATAGGTTCCTTTCAAGAAATTTTAGCAAGTGGAAGATTATAGAGAAAAAGATAGCAACACATGTCTTTCTCCTAGGGTTTCAAGGAAGAAATTTCATAATCTTAAACATGAAACAAGTAAATTCACCATAATAATTCATTCACAATAAAGAAATGTAGATTTTCTACTTACTTCACCAATAATAATCAAGCATAAACCCTAGTTTAAGATTCTCGACATGAAAATTTTCCAAAACGCACCAAGATTTGCCTCCCCAAAAGTTGTGTAGCGCTTAATTTTAGCCAATAACCCTTAAGGAGGGACGAATTTCAAACCACTTTTTGGAACACGTATATATGTCTAAAATTTTGACTTTAAATAAATTTCTTTCTCGAATAAATAAGAGAAAATCGCGTTTAATTCTCACCACTGATGAAGTTTCCTACTTTGATTGAACAACTCTTCTTTCCCCAATGTTTTGGAGCCGCCTAAATGTTAAAAAGTCTACTCTCTAGAGTTGTTGCATCATATTTTTGGATTTCAGAGTCTCACGCTTTAGGCGTTTCACCTTATAGCATTTCCGAAGTCCCGATATCCAAAACATGTGGATAACAAAAGGTTAAACCAGTTTTAAATAACTAATCTCCATTAATGCTTAATAAATAGTTTCATGATTTCAAAGTTCAGGCCTTTATCATCTATCATGTCCCTAATTCACGAAACCTGAAATCCTGAGTGTATTAAGAATTAACCAGTATTAATTAAGAATTAAAGGTGATTAATAATTAATTAAGCCCTGCACGATTTCACGTTTCAAAAGTCATGTCTTGAAATGTTATAGGATATCCCGAGGCCCAAGACCGTGAAAAGCGCTTAACGATAAAAAAGATTAATTAAGTATTAAAGATAATTAAAAAATTAATTAATCCCTACGTGATTTCGTGTCTTGGGGATCCTATATTGAGATGTTATCTGATATCTTGAATTCTGAAACTATGAAATACTACATGGCTAAATGTGATTAATTAATGGGTTAAGAAGAATTATTCCTTGATTAATATTTTGCTGAAACACAACTTGGGTAAATTCAAATGTTGGTTGTCCAAGTTTCGAAATGCGAACCACCAAAAAATTAATGGAATTAATAATTGATTTATGGAAATTAGTCCAAATAAGATCCTAGACCATCGCCTAAATCTTTCTCATTAAGGAAAGTGAATTCTTCGTCAATAGAGGTATTGGTAAATCGATGCAATTAAAGGAAAAAGATATTGAATTTTTGAATTTCATTGTGCGTTTCCACTGAGCAGTAAGCTTTCGAGATAAATAACTTTGTGCATTCCCTGTGTCAGGTAACAGAGTTCTGAGGTATGATATCATGGATCCATGAAAGTAAGGTAAAGTGTCTGGTGAAATTTCGAGCCAGAACACAGATTTCCTTTCCAACACTTCGCCCAAGAGCATAGATTCCATTAGAACCTGGACGTAGGTATTTGACATTCTACAGCATGAATTGGTCAACTTCCTAGACTATTCAGGCGATGAGGAGACTGAGACCCTGTCTACTAAATACAAAATTGTTTCCCAATAAGAGCTACATAAGTTATAAACGAGGCCTAGACTCCTACCTTACAATGATATGATAGGTTGGGAGTTGGAAAAAGTTGATATCTTGACCAGGACCATCTTCAATTCACACAAGGTCACAGTTGGTTCTTTCCGACCAGAACATTTATAGGTAATGTACCAATTTTCTCCAGCACCCAATTTCATTTACAATGCCAACTTCCTAATGGAATTTGACAAGAAGGAATGCACCCAATATGGAAAAAACCCGCTCGACTTAATTAAGGATTGGTGCTCTCGCCCTGAGAATTTCATAGAAGAATCCCATGGTATATATGCAGTTTCCTCACTAGAGCCTGACATGATGTATATAGCAATGATGATGTGTAGAATCTATGGGAGGGAAAATACTGCCCATTTCTTATTACCATGGGTGCCTGTTATGCAGACAGTAGCATACGAGTATTCTTTTGATTGGGCCAAAATATTGTCTGACAATTTGGTTAGGGAGATTATAGAATATTAGTCACTAAAAGCCAAGGGGAAACCTCCCCCATTTTTCATGTCGGCTTACATCATGGATGTCGTCTATTTTATGACACCTTTTCCTCTGATGGGTTGGAACTGGACTCCAACTTGTGTTGAGCCCATACATGTTTATCATTCGAAGCTTTGGGATGATAAAGAAAAATATTTCTTTTACAAAATCTGCAATTGAGTGGTGGTGCTGATGCATACCTCTATATATGGTTTCCCACCTCCCAGGATTTTTGGAAACATAGTGACTAATCTCAGGAAGATAACAGACTGGTACATTGAAGAGCATTTCTCCTATATTAGGGTTTTTGGTTGTTCAATTCCTCCACATGCTCTACCTAAATTTATACCAGACCGATTAGTGTGTCATGAAGTAGCACATCAAACTGTGCATGGGGGAATTAGTAAGGAACTGAAATCAGTACAGAAAAAGGTATGGCCCACCTTTCCCATGCATATTGGCATGTTTTCTCTATTGGATTTTGGTCATTCAAAATTAGAGGCCGCGTCCTTGGAAGAAATAAAGCTGGTCAATATCAAATTAAAGAAGCACGATCTACAGAAGATCGTAGGTAATCACATGCCCCTCTACAATTTGAAAAGATATGAACATGAAGATTCTCCTCACGATGAAATATTTTGAGGAGCAAGGTCCTATCAGGAAGTCTTGAGTTGAGTGCAAACTCTGGATCCAGACAAATTGGATTAGTTTTATAATTTACACAAGCATCAAAGAAATAGCCTTCCCAAATCATTGTAGGGAGAAACCCCAATGACTCTGGCTACACAGATAATTGAGACCTAGATTGTAGAGATAGGGAGCTCCAGTAAATAGGATGCTCAAGAACATCTAGAGAAAACTGAGGTTTTGACTCAGAAGGAGGACACCACATTAGCAAATCCACAAAGTGATCAAGCTAAGGCTCAAGCTGAAGCCTTGATAAGAAGGGGAGAAGAGAAACCACTAGTCACACCAAGTAAATCATCTTTTGATGCAGTCAGGCAACAACCATCTACCAAGATAGGCATCCCTATCCAATATACCACACCTTTATAGTCCAATAGAGGTAATCCTAGTACTGAAGTGGTATTCATAGAATATCTTATGCGTATTTCGGTAGAAGAGATGCCCTCTCCCAACATCTTCTTCAAGAAGAAGAGAAAAGCTATAGTGAAAAGAGAAATACATAAGAAGGAGGGTGTGCCTGTCAAGAGGCAGAGAGTATTGTATGATGGTAAGGCTCAAGAAGAAACATATTTCACTATGGACGTGACAGATTCATTGGGAGCCTTTGCCATTGCAAACCAGTTTTCGATTGGCAATCGGAAGGAAAAATAGAAGCAAAAGGATCTGTTGGTGAGCCAATTGAAGGACCAAATAAATAATGTAGAGAAAGGGGTCAGGAGTGAGATGAATAAATGATTTGAGCATATTATATACCATGACAAGAGAGAAATTTGACAGCTTAAAGCAGCCTAGATGAGATGTAGAAAACTTCACAGGGAAGCAGGGAGTTAGCCATCCGACATGAGAATTTGTCAAGAAGCTACAAGTGAAAGTGGGCTTGAATGAAAACACAATAGTAGATATATCATCTTTCCAAGCCCAAGTTTTAGAGATACACGAGAAGTTGGGATCAACCTAGCAAATACTTTTGACTAATATTGAAGGCATTCAAAACTACCATCGATTGGTAGAACACTCTTTGAGCAATATTTGCATAAAAGAGAAGGAGGCCAATGCAACTAGAATCACATTCCAAGAGGTTGTTCTAGCAGCAGAAAAAGAGGAAGTTTCCAGGGTCACCAGATTGTCCCTCTCAGAACAAACCCTAGGAGATATAATACTAAAGACCTAGGAGGCCAATATAATTGAAAGCAAAAGATTGGCTAGGGAAGTGAAGAAAGCTTGTGAAGAAGCATTCTATGCTCTTAACAAGGAGTCACTATGCATTGGGAGAAATAATATCCCTGAAGCCTTGGGACAAATTTATATAGGTAAAAATCAATTTGATTTCAAGACAAGCATGGAAGAAGATAGAGATGAAATCTTACAAGTGAAGCAGGTTGACCTTACTTTCATAAACAAATGGATAGTCAATCCCATCTTACAACTACATTCTCTATCTCTAGAAGCCAGGAGGATGGAAGATAGGTTGCCTCATATAGAAAATAGGTTACATACTTTTGAGGCAAATAATACAACAAAGCCTTCTGGCTTGGTGGTTCAATTCGTGGGCCGATGCATTCAATGCATTGAAAAAGGGAAAGCCAACACATCAGGAAACAAATGATTCACAATTCATGGTTAGAGAACAAATGTTTTCTGAGATCGAGTATGAGAAGAAGAAACATCTTTGCCAGTAGGAAAAGAGACAAAAATCTGCAGATGAAGCGTTTCAGTTTTTATTTGTAATATTTAAATGATTTTTTTGATTTATGAGAATTCCAACCATCTAGGGTTGGGATCATTTTGCATAAATACATAGTTCGAATACATAGCATGGGTTTCTTCTTTCCGAATGTAAGAGAGAGAAAATCTCCTTTTGTGATAATTAATACAAGTGCACACAAATATTCCAATCTTTGTGTAGTTTGAGTTATGTTTCCCTCTCGTATTCCATATTTCTAGTTTCTTTTATGTCTCTTTGATAAGCGAGTGTTTACAAATTAGTACCACTACTATTGTAATCACACCAAATCGGTTGTTCATTAAGAAAACAATTTTTCCTCTATATTTATTGTGAGTAAATACAAGACTTGTGAGCTACTTGGATAGTTGAATTTTATATCCTTTCAAGAGTGCATGCTTTATTTTCTTCTAGTGTGAACAAGGTAAGATTCATCTTGCATCGATGCCTTATTTTCTTTAATGGTTTTGTAATTTTCCCTCACACCATCTATTTTCATAAATTGACTCACACGACAATTTACAACCTCTGTCCTGTTTTGACATTATTTTCATTTGAGGAATTAAATCTTATATAGCTAACAGAAGAAAAAGCACTTTCAAAATTAAATTTTATATTGATGATGCCTTGACATCACTCTTTTAAGCCTTAAGTGTAATCTTAGGAACATATTTTTGGCATTGTTGCCAGGGATGGGGATACAAAGTTACTTTTCCCTGGGAGAAATGATAAGGTAATATTTTGTCTTTGATAGTAAACAAGGATTGAATATTGTATTAAGGCTTTATTTTTCACTTGGAGACTCCACTATAGATAAGATAGAATTCGGTATAAATAATATCAGGAAGAACCCAGACGAACAACAGACTATGCCTGTAGCTTATCCTGAAAATCTATTGAGACCAAGGGGATACCCTAAGCAGGATACTGCATCTGCAAGTAAGGTTTACCAACCCAAAGTTGTGCAAACTAATGCTAAGGCTCAACTTGAGCAGGCAATATCACAAGAAAATCACACACAAAGTGACTTCGGAGATACATCAACTGATAAACTTGAAACTAAGATCATAAACCCTGAACCAATTCTACCAGAGATCAAATCCAGGACTGATTCGACTCCCTCTCTACTAGTAAAGGTAAAGGACCCCTTTTGATACCCACTTTTATTTTGTGGATCCCTGAAGTAAAGGTTTTGATTCCACAAAACTCTGAGGAGTTTATCACGTATCCTGATTCAACTCTTCTTGGTTCTCCTGTCTATATATCCTGTAAATCCAAAGAACCCAGTCCTCATTTCCCTTTTCCCCCATTTCCAAAATTTTCGTCTCTTACTGGTCTGTCTCCAGAGATTCACTCTCCTTATCCCGAGGTAGCCGAAGGGCCACTGCAAGTTTACAAAAACCCTCTTTTTATCTCTCGAATTTCATCCCCTCAAATTCAAATAGCTTCATTTGGAGGAGGTGGCACTGGAGGTGGTGCTAGAGGAGGAGGTGGCCAAGGGAAACCACCTCCCCCTCCCAAGATTTTTTCCAATGTGGTAGCCATATACACCCCTTTAGTCCTTCCCTATGTCCTTCACGATATAAGATAAAACTATATGAAAAACTTACCAAAGTTCACGAGAGAAGGATACCTAAATACCACTGAGCACATAATTTTTTTTGATCAATTCATCGATATCCTCGACATTGAGCATGAGGATGTTTACTCGAGGCTTCTAGTGAAATTTTTTTAAGGACAAGCTAGAACTTGGTTTCGAGGGCTCTCGGTAGTTTCTATATTATCTTACAATGCCCTAAAAACCTCTCTTTTGAGGTAGTGGGGAGAGAAAAAGGATCACTTCTATTACCTAATGGAGTTTGGGGCTTTGAGAAAAAGTAATGCAGAGTCAATCTTAGAGTTCACCCAAATATTTAATAAACTCTATCACAAAATTCCAGCAGAAGTTAAACCTTCCCAGCCTGTGGCTAAACTAACTTACGTGGGATATTTTGAGCCAGAATTTGCCTTTCTTTTGAGAGAAAGGAGTTCTAATGACTTCACAAGAACGCAGGATGATTCCATC
Source organism: Picea glauca (assembly GCA_000966675.3). Lineage (NCBI taxonomy): Eukaryota > Viridiplantae > Streptophyta > Pinopsida > Pinales > Pinaceae > Picea > Picea glauca. The sequence goes on along the minus strand of JZKD02S1748955.1, from coordinate 73,248 downwards.
GAAATTGATTCAAATGTGATGGCATCGAGAAAATTTAAAATGAAAGTCAATACGGGAGCTAAAGAAACCAAATGTTTTAGAGAACAAGATGGACCCTTCGGATCTGGGAGGTCTGCAAAGGACAAAATGGATGACATTTCTAAAATAATCAAAGAGCTATCAAACAAGATCTCTAAGATGGAACTTGACCAAGATAAAACTGATCCTTTTGCTAAGAGAGATTTGTTGATTAAGGTTGGTTGTCATTGATGTCAACCCTTGAAGAAAGCCTGGTAGCACAAAGGGTTGGGTAATGGACCCAAGTTTGTTTGATGTAAATATGAATCATTATTGACTTGTCATGGTTGAGAATAAGTACAAATGGATGAACTCCAAAGTAGTCCCCTTATGGTGAAACCCCTCACAGGAACATGCTTTACGGATTGAGTTATCCTAAGAAGTATGATTAGAGAACCCATGATTAATTATGGGATAATGAGATGAAGGTTAGTGAATTTGTTAGTGAAACTATTCTAAATGGATAGTGCTTTCCATGCTATTTTTGGTGGTATGTGGAACATCACATAACTCCTCACAGTTCGAGAGTTATGGCCATGAGAAGTCGAGGAATCCAGGTTTGGGTAATGGACACAAGTTTCTTTGATGGATAATGGTATGATTTTTGATATATTTGCAGGTAATACTATTCTATATGGATAGTACATGTCATTCCATTTTTGGTGGTATGTGGAACATCACATAACTCCTCACAGTTTGAGAGTTATGGCCTTACGAAGTTGGAGGACCCTCATATGTCATCTAGAAGCACCAAAAGGTCAAAGTAGTCAAAGTGGTTTAAGATATTTTAGAAGGTAAATAGTAAAGTGAAGTGATGAGTGTACTATAATTCATAGTGAATACAAAATAAATTATTTAACTAATAAATTTAATGAAGAAATTAGAAGTGGGTTAACCCTAAAATAAGGAAAGTGAGCAAAGTGACCTAGAAGATGTTTTTAAGGAAGCTACTTGGAGAGTATAAATAAGAGGCAAGGCTCTCTAATTTAAGACACACTTGAGAATATTGAATACCTATAGGTTTTTGAGGTAAAAAAAGGATATCTAAGACAAATTTCTAAGGGAAGTTGAAGAAAAGAAGGCCGAAATTCAAGGAAGGATAAATATTTTTGATGATGCTTTCTAAGGTATGTTATTTACAGGTCATCTCACCATTTTCATAATAACTTTTTTTCTAGAATGATTCAGACCATGAAATTTCTATTCCATTGAGGAAACATATCCAAGTATCTTTGGTAAAAAATTCATATTGTGTTGCATTGTATTTTTGGAGTTACACTCCGTGGAAAACAGGGTTTGTGGCTAGTCCTGAAACTAGTCAAAAACATGTGTTTCGGGTAAAAATGTAATAAATTATTAAGGACAGATCAAAATTCAGTAATAACAAATGTGTTGGCTATATTATAATATTTTGTATTCGTTGTAACATTTTAAGATCGATTCAACAAATATTCTGTGCGGGGAACACTCTACAAGGTCGCTCTTTAGAATAAGCCAGAATCCAACAAGGTATGTCAGTTTTGATATAACTCATTTTTTGAGAGATTTCAAGTAGTGACACCTGGAGGCATTGCATAAAACACATTGAAGAACATTTTATATCATTTTCATATATTTATTCATTACAGGGACAAAGTTATGATTATTTGAAGTCAGGGTTGTTGACTAATCCAAAACTAGTCATGTGACTAAAGAAAAGTTTGATGAAAATGTTATTCGCTTGTTGTTTAAAGTTAAGGAAGGTTTGAAAGTATGTGACCATATACACTAGGTCTATTACATAATTACAAATCATATTTGGATGATGAAATTGATTAGGGATTTTGGATGGGGCAAGGACAGGTGGTTGTAGCCACCTTCTGGTTGTAGCCGAAGAACATAGGGGGTTGTATCCTCCTTCTGGTTGTAGCCATAATATTGGGGAGTTCGAGCTTCCCTAAGGTTGTAGCTTAAGAAAATAGGGGGTTGGAGCCTCCTTCATCTTGCAAATGGAAAACAAAGTAAGTTGTTTCTTCCAATGAATGTAATTCTTCAAGACATATAAGAAAAATAATTATGTGGTTTTCTCTCGATTTGGGTTTCCTCGTAAAACACTGGTGTACTTTGTATGTGTGTGATTTTTCATTTATTATTGCTCATTATTGGATAATAATTATACATTGATACAACACTTGGATTATTTGGAGAAAAAGAATTATAATTATGCTATTACTGATTCACCCCCCCTCTAAGTAATCCAACAATTGGTATCAGATCAGGTTCCGTTAGAAATCAGTTTAGCCACTTAAAGGTAGATCATGGAGAGTACCAACTTGTATAAAAATGGAATACCATAGTTTGATGGACAAAAGTATTCTTTTTGGAGCATAAGGATGAAGACATATGTATAGGCACATGGATTTCAAGTTTGGCAATCAATTGTAGATGGATACACAACACTAGCAATTCCACCAAAAAATGACAAAGTAGTGAAACTCGGTGAGAATAATTCCAAAGCCGAAAATGCACCTTTGAATGGTCTTAGTGATATGGTATTCACCAAAGTTGTGCATTGTAAATCTGCTAAAGAGATTTGGGACAAGCTTCAAAATATTTACGAAGGAGATACAAAAGTCAAATCAGTAAAGCTCCAAACTTACAAAGGTCAGTTCGAACAACTAAAAATGAAGGAAGATGAGAATATTGCAGCCTACTTCTTACGATTCGATGAAATAGTGAATGCAATCATAGGATTGGGAGAATAAATTGAAGAATCTGTAATTGTTCAAAAGGCACTAAGATCTCTTCCTATGAGATTTAACCCTAAGATATCAGAACTAGAAGAAAGGTCAGATCTAAACTCAATAATCATGGACAAACTGCATGGAATCTTCACAGCATATGAAATGAGAACTAAATAGGAAGATCCAGATGTAAAAGAAGTAGCCTTCAAAGCATCCAAAATATCAAAGAAAAACAAAAATAAACAAAAATAATATAGCAACAATAGTGACGTCTCGGTAAATGATGAAGAAGTAGCCAACGTCATCAAAATACTGAACAAGGGAACCAACAGTAGGTATAGAGGTAAGATTCCTTTAATTTGTTTTAATTGTGATGGTATTGGTCATTTTGCTAACAAATGTCCTCATAAGAAAAAGAGAAATGATGAAGGTTACTCAAAATGAAAACACTCATATAAAGGCAGAAGAACTACAAAGAAAGTTTTCAAGAAAAGCTTATGCACCAAAAAAGAAATCTCATCATCAGATGAAGATGAAGTCAGTGACAATGAGATATGAAGAGTTCTATTCATGGAAGTAAAAGACTCTGAAAAAGAAGACTCCGAAGAAGGATATGAAGAAGTCGAAGAAGGATATGAAGAAGTCGAAGAAGAAATTGAAGAAGTCGAAGAAGAAATTGAAGAAGTTGAAGAAGAAATTGAAGAGGCAGAAGTTAACTATCGAAAAGAATTAATGTGTTCCATAGTTCTATTCATGGAAGTAAAAGACTCGAACAAAGAAGACTCTGAAGAAGAATATGAAGAAGATGAAGAAGAATATGAAGAGTCGAAGAAGAAATTGAAGAGGCGGAAGTTGACTACCGATGAGAGTTAATGTGTGCCATAGAAGTTATTAGAAGACAAAAGAAGAAAAACAAGAAACTACAAGAAGAACTAGACAAGAAAAAAGACACTTGAGAACTAGAACAAATGATCACAAAATTTAAGGTTCAAATAGAAGAAGATAAAAGAATTGAAGAAGCACTCAAAGAAGAGATAGAAGAAAAGGACAGGATCATTGGAAACTGGGAAGAAGAGATTGTCACACTAAGAAAGGATATTCAAAAGAAAAATATGCAGAATAGCTTAAAAGTTTTGAATGACATTATCAACAGTAAAAAATATCATCTTGACAAGACTGGACTTGGATAAAATCAGATAGAAAATGGATCAAGATCCACAACAACAGATCAAGAAAAATATAAAAAAAATTATGAAAAAATAATTAAAGGGGACAGAAGGATATACACAGAATATTAAAGTGATACTCCTCCATCGAGAAGAGTCGGATTTCAAAATCAAAAACCAACTAATAAGATTCAAGAAGAATAAGGATTCATAAGATCACCTGCCTTCAGAATATCCTCAACTCCCAGGTATCAAACTATATTTTTTGGTTTATGTTTTACATGTAATAATTTAGACAAAAAGATGTGATTTGTAGAGCTAACAACATGAACAATAACAACTTTGAGAGTCATACACAAAGGGGTTATTCAAGAAGACCTAATGAAACACAGATAATAAGTTACAATAGGTATGAATCTTTGAGCACTTAAGTGGAATGTTACAAATGTAACAATTTTGGACATGTGGCCAAAGATTGTAGAATGGAATTCCCTCCTAAAGAACCACAATAGAATAACAACAGTCACATATATGAACCTCAAAAAATGACACTGATATGAAAGAAAGATCAATATAGTAATGAAGAATCCACAATCACTATATAAGATAAGCATAAGAAACGTGGTTGGTATGTTGACAGTGGGTGTTCAAAACACATGACAGGTAATAGAGACAAGTTTCTTACATTATGAAAGGGAAGATATTGACCGGTCTCCTTTGGAAATGATGATTCAACCAAAATCATTAGAAAAGGCACAGTTCTTCAAACCCTTTTTGGTGGCTAACCAAAACCCATGAATACCAACTTGCTAAGCCACCCCATCAATCACCCCAACAGTGGTCAAGTGGATTAGTGTAAGATCCAAGCAGTCA
>JZKD02S1748955.1:43092-64776 GCA_000966675.3 Picea glauca | reverse complement strand
AATGGAGAAATTAGAAGTGGGTTAACCCTAAAATAAGGAAAGTGGGCAAAGTGACCTACAAGATGTTTTTAAGGAAGCTACTTGGAGAGTATAAATAAGAGGAAAGGCTCTCTCACTTAAGAAAAACTTGAGAATATTGAATACCTATAGGTGTATGAGGTAACCAAGGGTTATATAAGCCGAATTTCTCAAAGGTGATGAAAAGAAGGATGGAATTCAAGGAAGGATAAATTCTTTTGATGATGCTTTCTAAGGTATGCTATTTACAGGTCATCTAACCGATTTTTCAATAATGTTTTTTCTAGAATTATTCAGACCATGAAATTTCTATTCCATTGAGGAAACATATACAAGTATCTGTGGTAAAAAATTCATCTTGTGGGGTCATTGTATTTTTGGAGTTACACTCCATGGAAAATAGGGTTTGTGGCTAGTCTTGAAACTAGTCAAAACCAAGTATTTCGGGTAAAAACGTCATAACTTCTCAATAAGAGATCCAAATTTAGTAAGAACAAAAATTTTGGTTAGATTAAATTCCTTAGTATTCTGTGTAATAGGTTCAAATTGATTAAACAAATATTTTATGTGGGCACGCTCTACAAGGTCTCTCTCTAGAATAAGTCAAAATTCAGCAAGGCATGCCATTTTTTCTATAACTCCTTTTCTGAGACGTTCCAAGTAGTGACACTTGGAGGAATTTCAAAAAACATACTGAATAAAATTGTGTACCAGTTTCATATATTTATTCATTACAGGTACAAAGTTATGATTATTTCAAGCTAGTGTTGTTGACTAATCCAAAACTAGTCATGTGAGACTAAAGAATAGTTTGATGAAAATGATAGTCTCATGTTGTTTAAAGTTAAGGAAGGTTTTCAAGTATGTGATCATATACACCAGGTCTATTACAGAGTTACAAATCATATTTGGATGATGAAATTGATGAGGGATTTTGGTTGAGGTACAAGTTGGGTACATGGTTGAGACAAGTAGTTGACGAGTTGGCACATACATGAGGTGTATAGTTAATGATGTTGGTACATATTGATGAGTACTTGACACATGATTTTTACATAATTGGTACATGGTTGGTTGCACTTTTTTATGGTACAAGTTGATTACATATTGTTTGGTACAGGTTGGTGCATGGTTGATGCAGTTGTTTAAGGTACATGTTGGTGCATGGTTGATGCAGTTCTTTAGGGTATAGGTTGGTGCATGGTTGATGCATTTGTTTATGGTACATGTTTATTACAGGTTGAGGTATAGGTTGATGCATGGTTCAGGTTTATTGGTATATGTTAACAACGATATATATCACAATGATAGTGTGGTAGTGGTTCCATCATTCTTCTTCTACTTCGGGGTGGTTGGATGGGGAAATGATAGGTGGTTGTAGACACCTTCTAGTTGTAGTCGCAGAACATAAGGGGTTGTAGCCTCCTTCTAGTTGTAGCCAGATAATTGGGGAGTTGGATCTTCCCTCAGGTTGTAGCCTGAGAAACTAGGGGGTTGGAGCCTCCTTCCAGTTTCAGATGGAAAACAAAGGAAGGTGGTGCTTCCAATGAATATAATTCTTCAAGACATAGAATAAAAATCATTTTGTGGTTTTCTCCCGATTTAGGTTTCCATGTAAAACACAGGTGCACTATGTATGTATGTGATTGTTCATTTCTTATTGCTCTTTATTGGATAATAATTGTACATTGATATAGAACTTGGATTATTTGGAAAAAAATGATTATAATTACGCTATTACTGATTCACCCCCCCTCTTAGTAATCCAACAAGATTTTAGAAGGAACCCCAACCCCCAGGTCCTCCAAAGGCCAGTAAAAAATGATGACCCAAAAATCAAAGCTCCTTTTAAAACTGAAAACTTCATGCAAAGTGACGATGTATCAATATAAAAAAACTCAGTGATTACGACCAATAACCTCACCTAACCAAGCAATATTACGAAAGGTCTTTGGATCAAGGAACATTGTTCGAAAATGAGGAAAGTTTAAACAACATGAGGAAATCTAATTATCAAGGAATGGTCGACTCTATAATGGCCAAGCTTCAACAAAAATATAATTTAAGTCCTAGGGATAAAAATTCTACATCTGATCAACCGAAGAAAATTTTGTCGAGAAGTGAAAAGAATGAGGCCTCTCAACCATCCACTGAAAATATAACGGCCAAGAAAAAAACGGTCGAAACACAAGATGCTAAGATGAAAATGGTCAAAACTAAAGCAACACAAACCAATAGAACAGAAAAAAGAGACAGAGAGATCCCATCCAGAGAAGCCGAAAAGACAATTGGAAGTTTCAATCTAGAAAGTGGAATTAATAAAATTAAAATTCCAGTGCCTTTGGTTGAATTGAAAAAAAATATGATGTACAGAAAAAAAATTGTGAAGATCATAATTTTTTAGGACAATGAAATTCATGCATATACTATTAATTTAGAAGATGGTAATCCTACAATAATTTTTGGTCCACACATCGAACATACCAAAGATCTTGTCGCTCCTTTTTATATCATGCTGACTGTGCATGATCACCTACTCCATAATTGTATGTTGGATTCTGCATCCTCGCACAACTTAATGCCCAAAGCCATTATGGAAAAATATGATTAAAGATTTAGTAGCTAATCTTTCACAAATCCCTGTGAAAATATTCTCGTGGATGTAGTCCTTGTTGATGTTCTTGCAAAATATGGCATGTTGTTGTCCAAATCTTGGGGTGATAAACTTGGAGGATCACTTCAACTAGATATGATGTATGCTATGATCATGATCTTCGGTGGATAGTTCACTCGTTTGTACATAGAGACAAGATTGGCATATACTGTAAGTGACCCATAAAACCCAAATAATTATCTGGTATATGTTGTTTATCAAGATCTAGGTAACTGTATATTATCAATTGATGATGGTTTAGATGAATGTACAGAAGAAAATTGTATAGAAAAAAGAAAGCAAAAAAATAGAAAAAACAAACAAAAATGCAAATAGCGTAGGAGTTTGGAAGATGTATTTTGATGGTGCTTCATCTTGGGAAGGAGAAGGAGTTGGGGCGTTGTTTGTAGCACCTAGAGACAAATTCATTATTCCTTTCTTATATAGGTTGTAGTGGGATATTGACTATACTAATAATGTATGTGAATATGAGGCTCTTGTCTTAGGGTTAGAGGCTGCTAGGAAATTGAAAATTGAAAATATGATAGTTTACGGTGATGCAGAATTGATTGTAAAACCGAGAAGGCAACAGTATCAAGACAAAAATCCAAGGTTAAGGCCATACAATAAATGTTCCTAGGATCTGATATAAATTTTTTTTTCCTCATTTAATATTCATCATATTTCTAGAGCAGAGAATCAACAAGATGAATCCCTAGCCAAAGAAACAACTAATTTTATGCCACCTATGGTCTTGAAGCTAAAGTATCACATAGAAATGCATCACAAGACTTCAATACAAAATAATATTCAACACTGGCAGGTATTCAAAGATGATAACAAGATCAAGAAGTTTTTAGAAATGGTGGATGAATTTTCTAAGATGCAAATTGATCATGAAAATCAGAATGACCCTACTTGGATCATGCAACAAGACGAAGATACTCAAAAATTCCAAGATAAAATTGCTAACCACCGCATGTTGGTGCTTAAAAAAAATCACATTCCTAAAGGTCTAATTCCTTTAGAGAGATTATTTGATCGAGATGATATACCCCTGAAGTCTACCTTACAACCCAAACCTAAAGAGGTTGAAGATTGTGATATAGGCACTGAGTAAAACCAAAAACTGGTCAAAATATCTAAGTACCTTCAACTTGAAATAAAGAGTAAATATCCAGAGTTACTCAATAAATACAAAGATGTCTTCGATTGTTCTTACGATGATCTCAAAAATTATGATACCACTGTCATCGAACATAAAATCCCTTTGAAACTGGGTATCAAGCCTTTTAGATAGAAGCTCAGACAAATAAACCCTATTCTCTTGCCTATAATAGAAAGGGAAGAAAAAATGTCATGGATGAAAAGATCATTGTTCCACTCATATATTTCGAGTGGGTGGCTAATTTAGTCCCATTCAGAAAAAAGAACGATGAAATCAGACTCTGCGTAGATTTCAGGGACCTGAACAGATCATCCCTGAAAGACAATTATCCACTTCCTAAAATGGATCACGTCCTCAAAAATGTTTTCAGGGCTAATCGAATGTCAATGATTGATGGCTTCTCAGGTTACAATCAAATGACACTCCATGAGGATGAAAAAGAGAAAAACGCATTCACCACTCCATGGGGTACTTTCATGTATGACAAGATGTTATTCGGTCTGATGAATGCAGGGACCACCTTTCAACAAGTAATGGAAATAGCCTTTGTCAGTGAAAGAGATAAGTTTTTTGTCATTTATCTTGATGATTTAACTGTGTTTTCTAACTTCGATGTAGAGCACTTCGTACATCTTAAACATACGTTTGAAAAATGCATAAAGTTCAGTTTGTCGCTTAATCCTAAGAAATCCCATTATGTAATGCAAGAAGGTAAACTCTTGGGCCATATTGTATCGAGGTAAGGAATTAAAATTGATCTGAAAAGAGTAGAGGCCATAGATACAATAAATATTCCTAGGAATAGAAAGGAAATCCAATCGTTTTTTGGAAAAATAATTTTTTTAAGAAGATTTATTCCAAACTTCGTTGAAATTGTTAAGTTGATTATAGATATGTTAAAAAAGGATACCGAGGTCAAATGGAAGATTGAAGCTAAAGCATCCTTCGAACATATCAAGAAGGTAATAGGAGAATCACCCATGCTGACCAGTCTGGTCTACATGAAGGAATTCTTGATATTCTCATTTGCATTCGAACATACAATTGCAGCGGTACTCCTACAGAAGAATGATGAAGGGTTCGAACAACCGATAGAATTATTTAGTAAAAGCCTCAGAGACGCAAAGTTGAAATATGATATACTGGAAAAGAAGGCATATGCTATGGTGAAGGCCCTAAAATCTTTCAGGACCTACATGTTGCATTCTACATTAATTGCCTACGTACCCACCAGTTCTGTTAAGGATATATTGATTCAACCTGATAGTGATGGAAGGAGGGGTTGATGACTTGCCAAGATTCAATAATTTGATCTTGAGGTAAAACCAACAAAACTCATTAAAGTTCAAGGTTTGGCTAAGATATTAGCCAAATATAATTTTAGAGCACTTGGGATGAATCATCAACAAGCCTATGAAGAACTTCCAGACATAGAATAATTTGATGTCACTATACCTACAACCGAGATCCAATAAAAATTATCTTCCTCTTATGGGTATAGAGACACAGTTTCATATATTTTGACTCTTCAGTGCCCTAGAGATATGATTCCTTCCAAGGAAAAAATACTGAAGATGCACGCGGTAAAGTACTGTATCGTCGAAAACCAACTATATTGGAAGGATCCTCTAGGAGTTTTGCTAAGATGCCTAATAGAATCTGAATAAAATGTTATAAATGAGTTTCATGAAGGGGTTTTTGGAGGACACCATACGTGGAGGGTGACAAATTATAAAATCCCAAGAGATGGATACTATTGGTCGAAGTTATTTACAGACGTGAATGCTAAATTCAAAGCCTATAATTCCTGTCAATTATTCTTAGGTAAACAAAATCTCCCTATGCTACCCTTGACCCCAGTCAAAATAGAAGCTCCAATTCAACAATGGGGTCTAGAAATTATTGGAGAAATCCATCCTCATTCAAGTGGACAACCTAAATGGATCTTGACCACTACATATTATTTCACTAAATGGGTCGAGGCCATTCTGACCAAAAACACTACAGACTCAGTGGTGATACATTTCTTAAAGGAAAACATTTTATCAAGATTCGGTTGTCCCTGGAAGATAGTCATAGACAATGCCTAAGATTTCAAATCCATGGCGATGGTTAGCTTTTATCAAAAGTACAACATTGTACTAGGACATTTCATAGCTTAATATCCTCGGGGAAATGGATTGGCCGAGTCGTCGAATAAGAGCTTGATCACCATAATAAAAAAGGTGATGACCAAAAATAAGAAAGCCTAGCATGTTCATCTGAAATAGGCTTTGTGGGCGAATCAGATAGGCACTAAGAAATCAATCAGAATGTCTCCTTTCCAAATGGTGTATGGGACTGATGTGGTACCACCCATAAACTTGGCTTTGCTGATAATGAAGCTCTGGAAAGATTCAAAGGAAGAACCTAATGATGTCACCTAAAGAATCAACCAGTTAATACAAGTCCAACATAATAGGGCTGAGGTGGATGAGAAACTCCAGAAATACCAAGACAATATAAAGGCCCTATTTGATAAAAAGGATAAAGATAGGAAGTTTCTTCCTGTAATATCCCTCAGTAGTGCCCTAGTTATATTATGAATTGTAATCATTTTTTGTAGGCTGGTGAGTCGAGTATTGATAAGTTGGTGGGATTCTGTGTTTATTAGGCCAGAGAGCCTAAGTGTTAAGGCCAGGAGCTTGATTTTATATATTTAATTATGAAAATCATTAATATAATATATAAACATCATTGTGTTTCAACCGACCACGAAGAAAGAGTTATGGGGGACTAAGCTTCCATGGTATGGGTAAAGGAGAGGGGGTTGAGAGGTAGGAAGAGGGGCTAAGATGGAGCGCTTAAGTCCTTAGGAATAATGATTTATTATTATTCCAAAGTGGTGTGAAAGGTATGTCTTTTTATCCTAAGTCTTGGGAAAGGCAATGCATGCAACCCCAACGTGTGCAAAAGGGAATGCATGTTGATAGAGTGCATGCATCTTCATGGGACACATGTGTTGACCCAGGCACATGCAATTTAACCCAAGAATTGAGTTGTGATGGGGTTTTGTCCTCCATTCTAACATGGGATGTCTAAACTGTGGGAGTTTGGGAATGACCTCTATTTTAATTTTCCTGTCACGCAATCCTGAAAACGAGAATCAGAATTCGACTGGTGTATTCTTTTCAATGTCCTAGCCTTTGTATTCATCCTCTACAATGTACATGCACACACCTAAGATCCAAAATCCATCACCTGAGTCATTTTGTGAACATTACATACTCCGCCTAAGTTCACTGGAATCCTTCCCAAGAACCGTTTTGTTTCTACACTAGACCTATGCATAGACACACACCTTTGAATCTATCCCGTGTCTTCTATGAAACCTAAGAAATTTTCTATGCCGTGTGTGTTTAATTGTGGACTATTGTGGCCATGCAGTTCCTTTCCTGAGTGTGATTTGCTACCATCATCCATTCCTTGCTGAGACTTTTTGTCCTCCTTGTGCTGGAACGAAGATGAAGAAGCAGGTTTTCATGCCTATGTGCAACACTCTGTCTAGGTGAGAGAGGTGGTTGTGGTTGAAGAAGCAGTTTTTTGGGCATGTGAGTGACTCTCTCCAGGTGAGAGAGTGTGCAAATAAAGTGAGAACTCTTGGAAGGAGTCCTGTAGCTACCACAGAACTCAAAGAATTATAGTCCAGTCTATTTCTCAAGCCCAAGGAAAGGGAGGTTTAGCAGGTGAAGGACTATCTTGGTGACAATGAAGGTGTATACTCCTAGGGTGGGACATGGATGTGGGGAATGATAGTCTGTGAGCAGTGGTCATAAGTGGCTCCTGGGAGAGACTCCTTCCTCATAAACTATATGTCTTTCGTTGACCTTGCCTAGCCTAGAATTCCCTTTCCAGGTGGATCTTAGTCCCAGCTCGAGGGTGACCTACTACTGAGAGTGATGAGAAGAACGGTCTAAGGCTAGGAGGTTCCTGGAAGGTATGGATGCATTTGGTGGTGTATTACAGTTTCAAAGATAAGTATCATTATGTGTTTTAATTATGTACTTAATTAAAATGCATGTTATGTGATACTTGTAATATCATCATGTATTTCATTGCTAGTTTGAATTGATGTTAATTCTATTTAAGTTTGTATGATAGTAGGAAATCCATGTTCAAATGTCTTAATTGATTAATTCTTATTCTTTATAAATAATGCATGTTATATATTTAAGTATGAGAATGTTTCTACGAAGTAGTGTTTCCTGGCCAGTGGGTTGATGGCCAGGGACATTACAATATGGTATCAAAGTCATGTTTTCAACACTGGGCTTGGATGGGCTAGATAAGTGGTCTTTGGACCCAAGGTTTCGAGTGGAAATGGTGTTCATAGGAACCCATTTCAAACCTTAGATTGTTTCTAAGTTCCAAGGGGTTGCATTGGTCATGTTACAAAGCTCAGAAGGAGTAGAGGTAGAATAAAACCATAGTCATAGATCAATTGTAGAGGAGAGGATATGGACCATCAAATCCATGTCAAGACACTTAGGAGAGCGTGCAGAAGAGATCAGATATGGGCCATCATATTTGAGCCTGTGGACCAACAACCATTGGATCCAGGGAACGTGCACAGGGTTTAAAACCCTTTGAAGTTGCATAGAAGTGTGGATATTACGAAAAGAGAAGTCCTGACATCATCAAGACCATTCATTAGGAGGGATGCGTGGAGAGAGATCAAACTTTCGTTGACTCGTGACTTGAAAAGGACAAAGGGCAAGTTCGTGAGAATTCACGAAACGTGAATTCGCGATTAGATCACAACCATTGATCAAGGAGAGATTTGGACCATTGATTTTCCAGGAAGAATTTTAGTATTTCAAGGATCAGGAGAATGGAGGTGGAAATTCTTTCGACCTCGTGACACATGAAATCCTGATATGCAAAATCCCGATGAGATCTGAGTCGTCAAATCGTGGAGGAATTAGGACCGTGAGATTGGGGGCTCTGAAATATCAACATTTTAGGAATCAGGAGAAGCAGGGTGTGTGAAGGCATAAACTCTTGAAACCTGAAACCCCAAAGTCCCAAGGGAGATCTACACCATAGATCTAGAGAAAAGAGCTTGACTATTGGATCAAGAAGAAGGGAAGATTGTAATTTTGGGAGTTCGGCTATCGGCAGAATGGGATGTGTTGTTGCACAAACTCCCAAAGCCCGATGTTCCAAAATGAAAGAGTAGACATGGTGGGGCTGGATGATGTCACTAGTACTTTTCCATGTGGCATCCTCTATGAGTTGTTCTAGTGGGGCCCAAGGTTACATAACATAGTTAAGGTTTAGAGGACCCACACTAGCGCTAATCATGATACATCAAGATTGATGGCTAGGAGGCATTGCGGGGACCCAAGTTCCATAGGAGATAATTCTCCAAGGAGGTCCCGCAATCCAAACTGCGGTTTCACTGAAGGGTTTACATGTCAGTGTCAGAAGAATTGCGGGATGAAAGGTGGGTTACTCCAAACCACTGTTGCATGCCCCCGCAATCTGGAAAAGCATAAGTTATGTGACATAATGACTTCAACAAATTGTCATGAAAGTGTTCGAGGTCTATGGATGTGAAATCATTCGATGTCCTGAAGTACCAAAACTTAGACACTTGAGGTTCCACCATGAGTGTCATTTGTTGGACATTGGGTAGACGTGGATGGTTGATCCTGCCTACATCGCGATTTTGTTAGTTTGAAACTCAGGAAGTTGTTAGGGAGTTCTTTGAAAACCTCCCAGAACACAAAGTTGTGAAGTTGCCTTTTTTTTAGGTGAGTGGTCATGACCCGCGATCATGTGGGTTGGGGACTAAGGGAGAAGGGGATAATGATGAAGGATTGTTACAGATACGAGAAGAGCTCGGAAAATTCATGAAATATGAACATTTTCTTAATTCATATTTGTTTATGAATGTTGTGGGATTTGTTAAGGAATAATTGCCTGACAAATTCTAGTTGTCTTCACATTTTGTTTGCAAAAGTTTAGCAAGTGCTAGAACCGAGTAGAATTGCCAGTGAGTGCAAAATAATTGGAAGAGACACATAATGGTTCCAATTTAGAAAATGAAGCTAAAGGGATGGATGTTCATTTAGGAGTTGAAGGGTTGAAATCCAATGGGCATGGAGAACAGATAGATAAGGAAGGGCATATGATGAATATCATTGAAAAATTGCAGAAATATGCCCAAACTCACCAAACAGATAGCAGAAAGATCAGGAAATCTCAGAATAAATAAGGTGAATTCAACTTAAATTTAATGAAGAGGTTGGAGAGAATAGAAAATAAGTTGGATCGGGAGAGAGACTCAAGCAAAACTGGGAGCCTCCCAACTTTTGAGGGAAGAAGATCAAGGAGTGTTGGTAAACACCATCATCACTCCCAAGGTCACTCCAAGAGGAGGGAACACACTAGTTCAAGCCCATATCCTACCAGAAAGCACAAGAGATTTGGAGTGGATGAATTGAAGGGAGAAATGAACAAGATTAAGCGTCCAGCGTTTGATGGAGAACATAAGAAGGAGGAAGATGCCGAAACATGGTTGCTTGGCATGAGGAAAAATTTCCAACTGTAGAATTATTCCTCTCGTGCAGAAGGAAGAATTTCTATGAATCAATTGAAGGGAAAGGCATCCATGTGGTGGGATCAACTTGTGTAGGTGAAGCACATTAGAGAGAAATATATCACTTGTAAATAATTCAAGAGATATTTCAAGAAGAAATACTTGACTAAAATATATTGTGACAAAAAGATGAAAGAGTTCTTTGAACTCAAGCTGGGAAACATGACCATTGATGAATACAAATGAAGGTTTTTGGAATTACTGAAGTATGTTTCGTTCATCAAGGATGATACTGTCAAGATTCAAGGGTATTTAAGTGGACTACCACCTTTCATTGGGGACAAGATCCAATATGATGACCCAAAAACTATGTAATAAACGATAAGAAGAGTGAAATTCTTATATGAGAAGCAAAGAGAGAATCCTACTTTCTGGAAGGCTTGGGAAGATAAGAATAAATTCAAGATGGATAAGAGGAAGAAGGGAACTAAGACACCCTTTTTCAGAAAGAGTCATCAAGGACAACTATCTTTTGGAGAGCCCAGGAAGGTTGAAGTAGATGGTAAAATTCCAATACCACCACCTATGGAATATTGGGGTTGTAAAAAAAACCATAGGTACAGATATTGCCCCCACAAAAATGATAAAGTGAGAGTTGTCCACAGTGTACAACAGTCTGAAACAATGGAGGACATGGGTAGTAGAATTCCAAGGATCTACGCAGCCCTAGACAACAAGCAAGATGAATATCATCCACACATGATTGAAGTGGAAGGTATGACTAACAACCAACCATTTACTATTTTAATTGATTCAAGGGCTAGCCATAGTTATATAGATCCTAGAGTGGTGGAACGTTTGAATTTGTCAAGAAGAAAACATGAAAAGTCTTGGTTAGTGTTGAGCCTCTAAATTGACATCCCCATCACCATATTATACTCCTCATTTACACCTTTTTGGCCTACCTAATATTGGATAAATGACAAAGAACACTATCTCCAGTCACTTATAAGGTCATGAGGTAAAGTATATTTGAATTCATGCATTTTGTGGTTTATTAAGATAGAATATTAAATATTGTATGTGCTAATGTCGAAATTACTATATCTAGCCTCTGACCTTTGGACAAGTCTGGAACTCCTATGTTAGCCAATCCATCTGGTACTTATGCACCGGCTCACATTATCTGGTACCTACCATGTATTCCAGTACCACTTGACGAATTTTGAAATTCAGTATCCAAACACCAATTCGGTACCCGCGGATCACTCATTGTTTGAATCTAGTACCAAGAATACCTCTTGTTGAGATCATATACCCGTATATCACTCACTGTCATGATCCGGTACCAATGCCCACAGCCTGTTTTAGTCTTGTACCAACCAATTGCATGTTGTTTGGATCTGGTACTATCCACTGTGTCTCATCTGTTATGATCTGGTACTAGTAGAGGAAACTGAGTATGCCAAGTTAAGCTCCATATCGTGCTTGTGATATTTGTTGACTATTTATTAGATCATCAAAGTTTCTAGCACGAATATATTGAGCTATTTTGTTTATTGATTCATCCTCATGCACTTCGTGTCATGAGGATGAAGCTTAAAATATGTAACCGAGTGCGTAAATTTAACAATCGTTGATATGATGAAGATTTCACCTCCTTGTGTTTCAAGACTAAGACTGTTTAAATATTCATGGCAAGGATGGGAGCATAACATAGCATAGCATGTGAGAGTAGTATTGCATATTGTAGAACACATCTTGATTTTGAGTTTAATAAAAGAGTTTCATTTATTTCGATGCCTTGATTATTGAATGGATGTGAATTGAGTTGGTAGCATAATCTAATTTCATGTTTTGAGATCTGATTAAGAGTGATGTGTTGATCAAATACCAACTTACTATAGACTTCAATCACTGACCTGCTGAAGCGGAAAGGGCCCACCACCCAACAGAGTTCAACATTCTTGTAGATTAGTGTTAGAATTTGATTTCGATAGTGTAATTGTTAGACTAGTTGTAGCTTTGATTTCTCAATTTAATTCATCACCTCTAATAGTTTCATATGTTAGCAGTATAGTTCAATTTAGGATTTTGATCATATAATTGCTTAAGATGTTTACTTACTTTGTTTTTTCATATGCCTTGTTTCTATTTTTATAAATTTGATTTATCTTAGTGAAAATAAATGTTGGCAACAATAGTCAAACATACTGGGAAAAGAACTAATGAAGTTCACAATAGATTATTGTGAGCCACAACATAACCAATATACTAGCTACTGAACTACCCATGCTATTCCTTCATGATTGATGTGTGATTTCCTTTTTCAGAGTGTGATTGCATAATTAATTAGATTTATGGTTCAAATAACATAGTTGATTTGTCAAAGGACTCCATCTCATAGTTGCATGTGCCACAATGGAGTAGATAGCCCCTCTGTGAAAGAAAACCAAAGTGTGTTTTAAGTTTGATAGTTTGTTGTATTCCTAGCATGCATAATTTAGATTAGTTCTATACTGGTGACATTAGAATTACCTCTCTCACTAGTGTCTTGTAACTCTGTTGATTACGAATCCTAGATTCATAATTAATGTGTGCATTATACTAATCATATAAGAAACACAACATTTTGGCGTTGTTGTCGAGGAGTTGAAAATGGTAGGAAGTGATTTTAGCTTATATTGTTTGCATAGTTTTTGAATGATTTTATGGCTACTTGAGGGAGGAGTATAAAATGTTTAAGATGCGAGTGAAGAGCCACACCGCCACTATAGTGGGGTTCTCTAAATCCAGGTTTCCTTCTTACCTTCCATATAGAATTAGGATTTTAATTGAGTTAAGTATCAAATTTTTATTTTATGCGTAGATATAGAGATAATAAGGGTAGATTTGTGAGTTCTAAATATTTGAAAACAAACCCCCACACTAATTCAGTTGACATTGGTGCAGGAAGAATTCTACAAGGAGGAAGTTCAAGGGAAGCCAATGAGGCTCCAGAAGAAGGACCTAAAACTGAAGAGTCAGTATTGGGGCAGATAGACATGAATCTGCTAAAGAAACTGAGCATTTACAAGAGACAAAAAATCCAATTTCTGAACCAGCTATCAGTGGAGGAAGGATACCTAGTGAAATGGTAGAAGAAGAAGGAAATGAAAATGAAACCACTGAGACTGAGACCTTCAGGTTTCCAATCTTGGATATTTCCATAAATATCAGTATGAAGAACATCCCATTGTCATCGTTACCCACTTTCAAAGGTATGTCAATTGAGGATCAAGACTTATTTTTATTCGAGTTTGACATATTATGTAGAAGCTATAACTATTCAAAAAATGCCCAAAAACTTAAGCTCTTTCCAGCCACATTAAAGGACACAGCTTGGTTCATGAGCTTAGGAGAAAATACAATTCTCTCTTGGGATCATACGAAAGACACATTTTTATGGAAATATCACGACTATTTTAAGGATAATGCTAAAAATGACATTTTTAAAATGCAGAAAACCAAAGATGAAATCCCTGAAGACTACTTAGAAAGGTTCTTATACAACTATCAGAAATCAAAATTATTCACCAATACCTAGCTGTAGTAAGAACAATATTTTTGAAAGGTCTTAGAGATGACTGCATACAAGTTTTAAATTTTTTAAGTTCAGGAGATGTGCACCAAAAGCCCTTTGCAGAAATTGTAGATTATTGTAGGAGATAGTCAAAAGGAAAAGCTAAAACAGGCAAAGGACCAAGAGATCCTTTTAGCAGAAATTTAAGACAAAACTCAAGGACTGTCACCAAAATTGAGTTAGGAAACTTATTAGAAAACTTTAAAAAAGACATATTGATCACAATCAGTAACCAATTAGATACCCTAAAACTGAAAAAGAAGCAAGAAGAAGATGTTGTTTTGGCAATCTTTTGTCCTAAATGTAGAAATAGGCACCCTAAAAAAAAAATGCCCATTAAATTTCATAGAGGTCTATGGCTTGTGTACACAAGAGCACCCCACATCTGAATTTCCAACTTTTTCTTATCTACAAGCCATTTATAGGGGAGGAGGAGTCTCACAAGAACAAACATACCCTTCTAGGAGGCCTTGGAGAGTACAAAACCCCAATGCATTTTATGACCCTAATACACAATATTAACAACAATTGTGGGGTCCTTCTCCAATTCCCTATCCCCAATGGACACCTCAACAATCTCAAACTCAACCTTGGAAACAAGGTTGGCAGGGACCTATGTATGGGAGTCCCTCTTACTCGACATATCCATAGTATCCTGCAAAAATTTCCCAATTAATACCTATATTTAACCCACCTCAAATACAAGCTTTACCTCCACCGCATGTACAACAACAATTCATAGTACCCTTGAACCCTAACCGGCAGCAACAAGCACCTATAAATGCCAATCAGCAACCACAAATCCAAGCCGCACATAACCCTCCTAGACCAACAAAAATTCCTACCCAACCAATTCCTAACCCCAATAATAGACCCACCCACCCTGTATAGAATGCAGAAGTCCAAAACTTTCCCACCTATGAAATTCAACTAAGATCTGGGAAAGTTGTAATTCAATCAAAATCTGGAGTAATAATTCAAGAAGAAAATGATAATAATTTTGAACAAGAAAATACTCGAACCACCCCTGTAGTAGGAGAGACTTCCCCTCATATTCCAACCACTTCTCAGTCCATAGGAGTACCTCAACAAGTTAATCCTCCACCCTACCCTAAAATACTTATAGAGAAGAAACTTGAGCCACCCTTGCACAAATATATAGAGGATAAGTTACAAAATGTATGTGTGAAAATACCTCTGCTGCAAGCCATTAAGGATATCCCCATATATGCCAAAATCATAAGGTATATTTTCCTTAAGAAAATAGGAAGGAAGAAGAAGGAACCTTCCCTTGTTCAGGTGGTAGGATAATTATCTGAATTTATTTTTAAAATGCCATATAAATATAATGATCGTGGGAACCCAGTAGTCATTGTTGAAATTAATGGTATTTCCTTACCGAACACACTCATTGATTTGGGTGCAACAATTAATGTAATGCCTTTTGAGACTATGCAAAAACTTCAAATCAACCAGTTAAGGCCAACCCAAACCATGATAGAGTTGGCATATAAGTTGATGCAGGAGCATCGCTCCATGCCAGCCAGCCAGCCAACCACGTTAGCGTGCATGCATTCATATGCTAAAAGGGAGGCGCAGTCTCATTTGAATTTTGAAATGAATGTAATTGAATGTCTTAGGCTGGTGAGCCATGAAAGTCGTGGCTTTGTGCAGACGTTATATAGGATTGGATTTAATGCCAAGATCGTCTAAAATCTAGATCCATACGCTGGACTAGACAACCATTGATTGTGATTGAATAGGGTAGGTAGACCTAGAGGGAAGCGCTCGATTATCCCCTTAGGTAAAATAGATTTCTAGATCTCATTTGGAGTAGAGAATAATTGGAGTAGAATGGTTGTATGAGAGAGCCAGAGAGAGATCAAGGAACACCATTGTAAAATACAGGCATTTTCCATTGTTAATATAACAAAGCATTTTTTCCTGCATTATTCTATCTTATATGCATGTCTGTGTGTGTTCCATATATATGCTGTGAATGTATACTGTAGTTGTGCATTCTACAGGATTTTGTTTGATTTCAGGTTGAGGTCTTTGAGGCTTCACACTAGGAGGGTGTGACAGAACGCTGAGGGTTCTGAGAGCCGGTGCACTGAGGATGTACTTCTGAACTCTGAGGAGTCAGACAAAGATGTGATGAGGCAGAGGACTGAAGTCAACAACTCAGGAAGAAGACCTGTGAGGTTGCTGAGCACCTCAAGAGGCAAGGCTGTGTAGCTAAGACACAGTTGCAGATAGAATCACTGAGGATTATGTAGGAGCTCTAATAGGTGGGCATTGAGCATACGCATGGGTTGCGTTGGAGAAGAACTCCATTGAGAGTTTGAAGATAGAAGTCAGAAGATCTGAGGAGTTCTGAAAAGCTCTGCCAGGTAGGCATTGAGCGTGTATGTGCAAGGAGTGCACAGAGGAAGGAACTTTGCCATGAGTTCAAAGGAAACAAAATCACTGAGGATTCTAGAAGGCTCTGTTAGGTGGGCATCGAGCAAGTGCATAGGTGCACAAGGACCCAGAACTGGTGAACATTCTATGGAGAAGAGACTCCGCCAGGAGGGCATCGAGAGAATGTGCAGGAAAGCATAGGAGAACAGAGAACTCTTTTGAGTTCTTCCATGTGAAGGAAGAGTCCAAAGAAGGATCTTTACTGGGTCGCTGAATACCTAGAAGTATTCAAGAAGAGGCTTGAGTAGAAGGATAGCCAGGAGGGCATCTAGTTCATTCTCCATCTGTAGGAGAAGGAAGAAGGACAAAATCCCTCAAGGGGTCTCAATGTTTGCATAAGATCAGGAGGGACAGCACTAGCGAGTGCATTGGAAGACTCTGCAAGGAGTATAAGAGTTGGGAGAATCCTTTGAGAATTCACAGATAAAGCTCAGGAGGGCCAGCGTTGTATACGCGTGGTGAGGCCGGAGAAGTTATTCAAACTCGCGAGTAGCGAAATCGCGAGGGAGCGAGGTAGCGATAGCACGGAAGTCCCGAGAGAAGTGACGGGTGTGGACAAGTCAAGTCCCACATGCGCCTCAGAGTTTCAGCACCTCGGATATCAGAGGTTGGAAAATCAAGGGGTTGATATAGTGAGTCGTGAGGCCGCGAGGGAGGAAAGGCCACGGACATGGGGGTAGTGGTCATATGGTGGAAGCTTAGCCAGGGGGGGCTAGCGCATAGGAGCCGAGAGCTCATTGGTGATCGAGGATGTCACGAGGACAGTGGTTTGTGGCAGCGGAGAGTCTGAAACCCCAAAAACCCTGATAGTGAGTCGGGGATAACTGCAAGTTCAGAAGCTGAGGCAGGTGAGGAAAAGACCTGTGGATTGGGTTAGGAACTTGCATAGTGATTTTGGTAGGGGATCTAAAGAGCCACTTCGGCTCAGAGAGAGAACATTTTGGAACAATTTTGTGAGTGGGAGAGCACGATAGGGTACGGTCGTGTCTCTTTGCATCATAAGTCAGTCATTAGCCCTGCAGAAAATTTAGATGATGTCACAGTCACACTAGCTTCTTGGGAGTATCTAGTAGAATTTCTAGTCATCTATTCTGAATCAACCTCGAAACCATGACACCCTGTGGTTCTTGGCCAACCTTGGCTGGCCACAACAGATTCCTTTATCATTTGTTGGTCTGGAGAGATGACTATATCCAATGGAATACATAGCCAAAAGCTTTTCCTCTTCCCTCCTGCTCAACTAGCACAAGAAACACCTGTTTGGATATAAAACCCTTATGGAGAGGAAGATTGCATCAAAACCCTGTTAACACTTGAACAAGTAAAGGGAATGAAAGGACAATCATATGAACAAGTATTAAGTTTATTTTTGGCTGATACAAACTGCATTGAATATCCTAGGTCTTTTGCAGAATTGTCACATATTTTCCGTTCTAAATTTCAACAAACTTGGCATCCTGATATCACCCAATTATATACTTTATCACTAGCTTCCTCAGAGAAGGAAGAAAGTATTGAACTTGTTGAGATTAGTCCGAGAAAATATTTGTATATCAACTCTAGTTTGGAACTAGAACAAAAGACGTAAGTAATTGAAATGCTCGAAAGACAATTTTATGCCTTTGCATGGGATTATGCAGACATGAAAAGCATTCACCCTCACACATGCACACATCATATCTACACCAATGACCAAATCATACCAGTTAGGCAGCCTTAGAGAAGGATTAATCCATCCCTCAAAGATATTGTAAAGGAGGAATTGAAAAAGCTCCTTCGAGCCAATCTCATATACCCCATTTCAGACAGTCAATGAGTGTCTCCACTTGTCATAGTTCCCAAGAAAAACGGTAAGTGCAGAATATGTGTAGACTTTTTGGAGTTGAACAAGGCCACCCATAGGGATTATTTTCCCTTACCATTTATTGATCAGGTGTTGGATGCCTTGTCTAGAAAAAAGTGTTTCTCATTCCTAGATGGGTTTAGTGATTATAACCAAATACAAATAACACTCGAAGATTAGGAAAAGACCACTTTCACCTACCCATGGGGAACCTATGCTTATAGGGTTATTCCTTTTGGACTTTGAAATGCCCCAAACACTTTCCAAAGGGTTGTCCTATCCATTTTCTCTAACTTGACCAATGATTGTGTGGAAATATACATGGATGACTTTACAGTCCATGGAGATGACTTCTAGGAAGCTTTGACCAGTCTAGAAAAAGTTTTGATTAGGTGTAGGGAAACTAATCTTTCCCTAAGTAATGAAAAGTCAAAGATGATTCTCACTGAATGGTATTGTTTTGGGACATCACATTTCTGGTTCTGGAATTAGAGTTGATCCCGCAAAGATTCATATTATCAAACAAATCAGAATACCTTCCTCACAAAAAGAAGTTAGCATCTTTTTAGGGCATGCTGGATACTATAGAATATTCATTTGGAGTTTTACAAGATTAGCTACCCATTTATTCAAGTTATTATCTAAAGAAGATAAATTTAATTGGAATGATGAATGCCAAGTATCTTTTGAGATTCTGAAAAAAGAGGTACCCATGTTTTAAGAGGACCAAATTGGTCCATTCCTTTTCATATCTATATTGATGCCTCAGACACAACCCTGGGGGAAGTTCTTGGATAGAGGGAAAATCAAATTCCTTATGCTATTTACCTTGTCAGTAAAAACCTTTCCCCAGTAGAAGTTAATTATACGATCAAATAATTGTTATCTATAGTCCATGCTATCAATAAATTTAGACACTATATTACGAGATATAAATCTTTTGTAAAGAATGATCATTCAAACATCAAATTATTAATGAACAAACCTGTAACAAATCGTAGAGTTACAAGATGGTTGTTATTATTACAAGAGTTTAATATCAATATTATTGATAGACCTGGTAAGGATAATCTTGTGGTTGATTTATTATCTAGAATGATTCATCTGGGAGATAATGCATTAGTAGATAATAACTTTCTTGATGAAAATTTGTTTTCTATTTCTACATTTACTCCTTGGTCTGCAGATGTAGCTAACTATCTTGTGACAAGGAAGATGCCTCAGAAATTGTCTCCTAGAGAAAAACATAAATTAATTCAGCTAAGTGCAAACTACATGTGGCATAATGATTGTCTTTATAAAATAGGGCCAAATTTGGTAATCAGAAGATGTGTAAGGGAAGATAAGATCCATGATATTATGCAAGCCTACCATGATGGTCCTTGTGGAGGCCATTTTATTGACAAGAGGACCACCTATAAAGTTCTGCAATCTGGTTATTATTGGCCTAATATTTTCAATGATGCCAGAACTTATGTATCCAATTGTGATGAATGTCAATGAATGGGTAAGCTTACTGCATGATACCAAATTCCACTTCAAGCCATGTTGTCACCTTATACACACCTGAGATACATGGAATAAATATTCAATCCACTTGGTGTGTCCTTGGGGGCAAGTGAGAGTTAAGGTATTTTCACCTAATCCTCAACTCCTCTGTCTAGGACAGCTCCTAGCGAAGCCAAGGGGGGTAGTCCCTAACAAATATACTATGGCTTGAACTGAGCTAACCTCCAAGGAGGCCCAAAAATAGTCATTGAACCTTTTGAGAAATGGGCATTATATTTTGTAGGGCCCATTAATCCTGCATATAAAAAGAAAAAGTATATACTTGTATGTACTAACTATGTGACTAAGTAGGTTGAAGAAAAATCTTTACAGTCTGCAAGTGAACAATCAGTGGTAGATTTCCTTTTTAATGACATTTTTACTAGATCTGATGTACCTGGAGAAATTGTGATTGATCAGGGGACTCAATTTACCTCTAATCTGGTCAAAGTTGTTACAGAACAGTACCAAATCAAGCATAGGAAATCTATGCCTTATCATTCTTAGGTGAATGGGCAAGTAGAATCTACCAACAAAGTCATTGAGTCCATTCTTACTAAAATAGTACAGCTACACCACAAAGATTGGGCTTGTTATCGCATAGTTTGTAGGAAGGGTTTAGGTAGCTTGAGTCAAGGCTTCAAACTGGCATAACAGGAACTTCCCCACCCACTGTCACCACGATGGGGAGCTCTTTCTATTTAGGATGGCTAGTCCAAGGGAGACGTCCCTATGTAATCTAGTTTTCTAAAGGGCTAAAGTTTTAATGGATCAAGGTAAGAGATTCCCTTTCACAGATTACTGCCAAAAATGAGATAGTCAAAGGAGGTCTTGCACTGAATGGCACCTGTTTGCGAGACAAGACAAATAACTATAGAATGTGCTGCAGTGGTTAGTACTTCAATATGTCAATGACTATCTTCAATATGTATATGAGCAATGATCAAATGCAATTATTGACGAAGTCAATAATTGCTAAACAAAGAAAAATGGCTTATATCACTTCTTCAATAAATGCATAAGAGATATGGGCATTCAACGTGCAAGATCAAATCCTTGTATTAAATCACAATGCAATTCATATCATAAATCAAATCTGCTCATAAATAGATATTGTTGCTGCGTCACAATTGCAGAAATAGGTGACGTTAGCCCTATGTTTGTTAGACAGATAAGTGGACGTTATGCTTAATAAGCCAATGAAAAGTTTAAAACTTAGATGTCCATCAAAGGATGACCAAACCACAATGTTTTTGGACTAAATAAAGTTTTAAATGAGGCTTGCTGTCATCATTAATGCTGCTACTGTCACTATGACGTCAGCCCTAATGATAGGTCAAAAATGAAGACAATGAGTAGGACGTTTTGTCAAAGAAACTTATGGATGCAATCAACTACTCAAAGACTTATCAAATAGATGACAAATGTCACAACGTTTCAGGTCTAACAAGAGATCAAACAAGTGTGTGACGTCACCTATAATGTTGCATTTTAAAGGTTAGGGTTAGCTAGCCAAGAAGTGGATGTTTTAGCTAAATCAACCAATGAAAATTCATGAAACCTCTATGGCTATGATAAGATGACTAAGCCACAATTTTCTATCCAAACACAAGTCCTAAATCAGCAAGACGTCATCATCATTAAGGTTAGTTCTAGCTGCTAGGATTAGATGCTAGGTTAGTTAGGGTTTCAATTTAAAAGTGTTTTGAAAGAGAATTTAAGCACAAACAAGCTCAAAGCTACTTCTAGACTAGTGCCTTGGGTTAATGGAGTCAATTGGAGTGGA
>JZKD02S1748955.1:13675-26903 GCA_000966675.3 Picea glauca | reverse complement strand
CTCTACATCAAGGTAATTCAAGGTAATATTTTATTAGTTGAAGTTTATGTTGATGATATTATTTTTGGTAGTGATGATGACAGGTTAAGCCATAAATTTGCAAAAGATATGCAGCATGAATTTGAAATGTCGTTACTTGGAGAATTATCCTTATTTCTCGGACTTCAAATACATCAAACAAACCAAGGAATTTTTATTTTGCAAACCAAGTATATCAGAGAAATGCTAAAGAGGTTCAGAATGGAATATTGCAACCTAGTTATCACTCCCACTCAAATAAGTTGCAAGTTGAGCAAAGATGATGATTCAAAGTCTATAGATAAGAGGCAATACAGGTCAATGATTGGAAACCTACTATATGTGACAACATCCAGACCAGATGTAATGCAGACAATTGGACAAGTGGAACGATTTCAAGCAGCACCAAAGGAATCACATGTATTAGCAGTAAAGAGGATTTTTAGATATCTCAAAGGAATAAAAGATATTGGATTATGGTATCCAAAAGGAAAGGATATACCACTTATTTCCTACAAAGATGCATATTGGGTGGGTTGTATTTATGACTGACGAAGCACCAGTGGATAAACATTCTACTTGGGTGAGTGCTTGGTATCATGGCTAAGAAAGAAACAATCATCAATATCCTTATCTACAACCGAGGAAGAGTATATTGCAACAACATCATGTTGTAAACAGGTTCTTTGGATGAAACAAAATCTGAAAGATATACAGGTTGAGTATGATGATCCCATTCCAATCTATTGTGATAATACAAGCACCATCAGTATCTCAAAGAATCCGGTGATGAACTCCAAGACGAAGCACATTCCAATCAAGTAGAGCAGGTTGCAGAAAAGAACATTAGAGTTGTGTATTTGGGCACAAAAGAACAAGTGGCATACATATTTACAAAACCACTTCCACGGGAAGCCTTTGAATATCTTCTCCAAAGACTTGGAGTTATTTCTACTCCAAAATGAATGTTTTTTGAATTCTTATCTTATATGTATTAGATTTACACGAGGAAGCACCATAAGAGGACAGTTCAGTCCGGATGGAAAGATACCTTTTCCATTGATGACAGAGGGGGAGATATTTATCAGATGTAGAGGACAGAGGTATGGTTCTAGGGGGAGCATGAGTCATATGATTTCAATATTTCATCAGAGTGTTGCCATCAATACCAAAGGGGGAGATTGTTGATTAAGATTAGTTGTCATTGATGTCAACCCTTGAACAAAGCCTAGTAGCACAAAGATTCAGGTAGTGGACCCAATTTTGTTTGATGTAAAGATGACTCAATATTGTCTTGTCATGGTTGATAAGAAGTACAAATGGATGAACTCCAAAGTGGTCCCCTTATGGTGAAATCCCTCACGGGAAGACACTTTGCGGATTGAGTTATCCAAGAAGTATGATTAGAGAACCCATGCTTATTTGTGGAATAATGAGATGAAGGTCACTGAATTTGTCAGTGAAACTATCCTATATGGATAGTGCTTGTCATGCCATTTTTAGTGCTATGTGGAATGTGTTATCACTCAAAGAAACTCCTTAGGGTTGTAGGCTAAGGATGCTTGGTAACTTAAAAATAATGTGTAGGTATGCTTGGAACAATGGGGTCTTTAATGATCAATGTAATAGACAACTCATCATACATCTAAAAAACCAGTTCTTTCAGGAAACAATAATCAGATCAAGCAATTTGAAAGGAGAGGATGAAGAACACTAATCTTGATTGCCAAATACAGTTGGGTGTAGGGCTTAATACAAGATAGAAAGAAAATCCTTCACTTCAAATCTATGAGCTCAATAAAGAGATAACAGTCTTCATAAGCTAAGATAAACTGAAATAAAGTACAGAAATGGAAACATGAATATTTCTGATATTGAAAACGAAAGGGGACTGCAATTTTATTATATTATAAGAGTCTATACAGTAGCACAAAAATGTATCCCAGTTTGAACCTCCCAAGACTCTTAGAAAAGCTAGGCATTTATAGCCTTTTACAATCAATTTTCAGATCCTAAAACAATGGATCTAATATACTAAAAATAGAAAGTCAAAACTGATCTACAAAAACTAGGAAGAGATCCTCAAGATGAGGTCAATCTCTATCTTTTGGTCTTCAAACATTGATTGAAAGTTGATGAAGTGTATCCTAGCCTTCCAAGGCTCTTTGATCTGTTCCTCTGAAAGTGGAATTCAAATTTGATGATGTGTGCCAAAAATCCTGAAATTCTACCTTTTAAAATGAGGCCAAATGTGTTTGAACAACCTCTCTCTAACATTATCTCACAAAAGTAGCATTTAAATTTGACTTGATAATTCACCACCTATCTATTCCAAGAGGTTTCATCTCTTTCTGGCTCGAAAATTTCTGATTTGGGTGAAATTTCGAGTATTCTGGGGTTTACAGGCTTTCACCAGCTAATTTACCCAAAAATCCACTCCTTAGCTAGTAAAAGGCAGAGATTTCACCAACTAACTAGTTATAATTCTGTCTGTTGCGCTGGTGAAAGCACAATTTTTTTAAAAATCAAATTTCTCAATCATGGAGAGTCTGTTTTGCATGCTTGAATAGTCGATCGACATATAAAAATCCTAAGCTTTCCAATGGTGCTTTCAAATTTGCATTTGGAGTCCAAGAAGCTAGTCAAATATTCCCTACAATATTAGGCATCATTCTTTCAAAAATGCCAGTGCATTTTTTATCGCTAAAATATGGCTCCAACTGCGATGGAGACCTTCCTGCGAGGTCTCTAAGAACCTGGAAGACTTGGTGCCTTTAGTATTGGGCCATGGAGTCATTCAACCTTTTCAATCCCAACAATGTTTATAACCTGCATTTATGTCTTTGGCTATTTACAAGCTCCCTTAAAATTCTATTTTTGAAAACTCTGCCACTTGTCTTCGAAGCTGTTGCCACTTGTCTTTTGCTAAATTAAAATATGCATATTGTTCCCTCAATATTGAAAAAATTATATCACAAGCATCTTAAGGATTTATCTTCAATTTGTTGCTTTCAAGACTCAAAGATATCATGTGCCAGATATATCCTAGAAACGTGGAATTTGGGCAAAATTTTGAGTGATCTGGTTAAAACAGCTTTCGGAGGTTAACTGTATCTAGAATTTGGCAACTTATTCATTGAAATTAATCTGTTTCAGTGGTTAATGAGCACACACAGGCTCGCCTAAACCACCAAAAATAGAAACTTACCCAAAAATAAAAATTTGATGAATCTCGATTACCTGCAAGAGTACAAAGACCTCAGAGCTTGCTAGACGAAGCTCCTCTCTCTCTTACTGGACTTAGGTGTGACTGTCCTCCTATTCCCATAGCTGTAGTTCCAGCTGAAATGTTGTGATCTGCGCTACCATTGGCTGAAGTATTTAATTGATGCATTTGAAGAAAACTGCATTTCTGAGGTCTGTTTGTCGTCACTCTGATTACTAGAGCTTGATTTGGTATCCCAATTACACCAAATCGATCTACTCCAAAGAGTTTTTCCTGTCATCTGTTTTATTTCATAATTAGTGTCCTGCTAATTTCTAAAGGAAACAAAGCCAAATCCCCTTGTCCTGCCAGATTTTTGATCCCACATAACCCTTGCATCTGAACAACTTGGATAAATAGAAAAACAAGCAAAGAGAGCTACATCTATAAACTCTGGGCTGAGATCGCCAACAAAAATGCGGTAGTGACCTATTGTGTCTTCTCTTTGTCTCACAATTGCCATGGCTGCAAGGTGATCTGACCGAGTTGGCTCTGCAATCAGACTGGTTGACCCATAGTGAAATACTGATGTATCTTATAGTAGGTTCAACAGATGATTGTGCTATCTCTGGAGGTCCCTGCTCCTCTGGAGGGGTAGGAGTAGGGAAAATGAGATATGGTTCATCCTTTATAGGTTGCTACTATGTACCAGGCTCTTCTTGTTTCTCTTCCTCTGGATCTGAATCAGAATAAGGTAGGTTTAGTAGATTACCCTCTGTAGGTACATCTTCTACCTGATCAAAATGAAACTTCCTCTTTGATCTCTTTCTTCTCCTATCTTGGCAGACCTGTATGATAAGTTTTCTTTCCAAACTAGAGTTTYGACCATCCTTTGCCACTTGAATGAATCTGGAGATGTAATTGTGTGCTTGTATGAGGGATTTTTGGGTTGTTTGATTTGATAACCAATACCCAGACTTTATGCATGAAATAATGGAACATTAATTATATTCCAGCTCAAATATGTCATCACTACATTCGTAGCCATTCTCCAATAAATACAGGAATCACAACGTCACCGTCCTTGAGGTCAGTCAACCCTTCTCCAACACTCTCAATAACTCCATCTCGTATTCAATTTTGATCCCTCTTTGTTCCTTCAACGTCATAGGCCTGAATAGCACTACAGGATATCAGAATTTTGTAGCACAATCTTCTTCTAGGAGCTCGATCAACTCATGTGGGAGATCAACAATCATGAACTCTTTCACTGTTGCAGAGACCTGATCTGGATTCTTACTTTTTGGTAAAGCAGTCGATACAACCTGGTCAACGAGTTGCCTTCTGAATGAATTTTCAGGAGTGGGTACCTTTTCCCAGAGCTCGGGCTCCATCCGCTCAACAACATACCTGGCTTGGAGTTTGAACAAAGAATTTTTATTGGTAATATCAATAAGTTCATCGTCACATTGGCCCCTCTTATATGCAACAACTGCCAAAGTTAGATCCCTTTTCTCACAGTATTTACTCACCACACGTGAATCATAGTAGGGATTTGTTGTAAGGAAGTGTTGATCCATATGCAAAGAGTTGACTTTAGACCTTCAAAAATGCTACAAAAGTCTAGGATAGAGTGCCACCTTGGATGTTCGCTAGCACTATCAATTGTTATACAGATGGCATAAACATCACAAACTCGGATAGCAAGCAGATTTTATGCCTCAAAATATGTGACCTTTATCCTCTTAAAATCTGCACTATACTGCCACCTAAAATCTAATTACCATGCGTACCCTGGAATAAAACTTTCATCTGCTATTTCAATGGCTAGAAATATGGAATCAATCTCTTTCAAACATTTACCCCTCAGTTATGCTCATTTTGCTAGAAATAAATCTGATGGATATCATTAGAAATAAAAATAAAATCAAATCATTTTTAAAACTCTTCAAGCTTGCTTAGAGGCTGGACTCAAACTTTTTGGAGTAAAAGACAATTCTATTTGTTACAAGAAATCTGGAATTTGTCTTTATCTTATGTTTCCAAGTGCTCTACTCTGCCATCTGCCATCTGTTCATGAAAATATAATTGCACATGTCCTCCTCATATGCAAATCGGAAAACGTAAGGCATATCCACTTGGTGATACATTTAAAACCTGCAAACAATTTACATGGGCGTTCTTTGAAATGCTCCTCCATTGAATATGGTCTGGTCCCTTTCTATTTTCAGGATATATGGCTACAGAGCTGTAATATTTGGCACATTCACCTGCACATAAATATTCCCACCATGATGATCTATAATTGGACGAGGAGAATTTCCTGCCGAAGATGTGAAGGTGCAGTAAAATAACACTAGCACAAACAAACAATGACTAATAAACTGCATCCTTGAGGCATTTCTAGCTATAGCTTACAGATTGTAGACCAAATTAGTCTAGTGCTGAATCTTGATAAACCCTATGCATACAGTACTTGAACTCTCGCCCTTGTTTGTAGTATACTTCCCCTTCCTCTAGTGGATCATCTCAATCAATGTGCTCATAGAAAACGACATTGAGGCATCTAAGGGCAAAATTCTCTTTGGCTATAGATGAAGACTTGCATTGCCATCCCCACATACCACATTTAGGTCATTGACTGAGTATTCAATGGTGCAGCAGAGTTTCGTTCTCGTTGTGGTCTGCAAATGCACTTGGTATGTGGATTCACACCATTTGTCATTTTATTTTAATAAAAATAACAATGCAGAATTAAGGCAGCATAAATCTAAGACTTAGGCAATATTAACAATGTTTTGAAGTGCAGGTCAGAATAATCAATGGAAGCTTGGTCTACAGATATTTGGAGACAAAACACTGGCCAAACATATTTAGAAATGGGCATATGAATGGAACTTTGAGGAGATACTCCAGAAATACCAGTGCATTTTTATGACTGATCTTGTACCACTGCTCCTCTGCAAACCTGTAGCATGTCGGTAGTCTGCTCTAATTATTTATGAGCTCAACAACTGAAAATATCTAGCTGTTCGTATGGAAGATTTATTATTTTATCTACTCCTACACTAACTAATAGGAGCAGAATGATCAAGTAACATCAAATTTCCAATGCAGCCAAGAAAGTAATTGAATTCCATCTTCAAGAAAAGTCACAGACATCCAGACTGTAGCCTGTAAAACATTATCTTTAAAATCATACTTATAATCCAAACATCTGATCTTGAAGATGACAACTAAAATTTTCCCACTGCAAAACCTCATCATATATGTGGCAATTGGATCTTGAAAGTCATTCAAAGTTAGCTTCTCAACATCCGACAGAAAAACATGCATCATAACCTATTGATCTAATTCTTTCTGTTCTCCTTCACCCTCTTCATATGTGCTGCAATTTGCCTTTGTCTGCAAGTCTAAAAAATGTGGGCTGCCCATAATATATGCTGCATATTCAAATCTGGAATTTAGGTCTTCTCTGTAATTGGGATCAAGAGACTCATTACTAGTATCAATTACAACAAAAACACATTCTTGATCATAATTTTTGTGTCTTTGCTGAAGATCTGATAGTCCCTGCAAATCTGGAAATTGTAGGTCGTCCTCATCATCCTCTGCAGATCTAAAACTGTCACTTGTTGTCTTGTCAATTTTCTCTTCACTTTTCAAGTTTTCAAAAGAGATAATCGGATTTTCCTAGTAGCCTAACACAATAGATGTATTTGGTACAAAGTCAAAAGAATCTATATTAAGGTTATCATCTTGAAGATCACTCATCTCTTGATCATGGTGAGATATATATTCTGTTGTATCATATTTCACATAACTATCTGATTCCTTATTCAACAAATTGAAATCATGACAGCATTCAGGATAGAGAAGTTCATCTAAAAAATGGTCTTTACAAAACACATGGAAGGCAGCATGAAAATCGGCCAAAGAGAAGACACTTTCACTTGGAAGAGACCGACACCGGTCAAGAGCAATCCCTTCTAATGAAAATTTGAATAGCTTAATTTGAACATCTTCATGTATAATTTCAAGCCGGTCAATAAATTCATGGAAATCCAGCAAATGTTCAGCTGGTACTTCCCACTTTTCTCCACGAAATATGGGAATACTACGTTCCCACTCATCTCTAGTAGGTACTGGATGAGGGTATCCAAAAATACTCGAGAAATTGCAGAACGCATACCTCTTTTCTAAGATCTGATTCATTTATATACCCGTGGAGTCGCCAACAGATCCATCCTTCATGGAGTCGCCACCGAATTCGTCCTTCATGGAGTCACCAGATAGATGATTACAAACGAAATAATGTCCAGGCTTTGTCTATCATCAAAGATGGATCTATGTCATCTCCCAAGGAAGCTGAGCTTCAATCTCCTCTCCCCGACAATAGCGCCAATTTGTTATCACTCCAAGAAACTCCTTAGGGTTGTAGGCTAAGGATGCTTGGTAACTTAAAAATAATGTGTAGGTATGCTTGGAACAATGCGGTCTTTAATGATCAATGTAATAGACAACTCATCATACATCTAAAGAAACAATGCTTTGAGGAAGCAATAATCAAATCAAGCAATTTGAAAGGAGAGGATGAAGAACACTAATCTTGATTGCCAAATACAGTTGGGTGTAGGGCTTGATACAAGATAGAAAGAAAATCCTTCACTTCAAATCTATGAGTTCAATAAAGAGATAACAGTCTTCATAAGCTAAGATAAACTGAAATGAAGTACATAAATGGAAACATGAATATTTCTGATATTGAAAACGAAAGGGGACTGCAATTTTATTATATTATAAGAGTCTATATAGTAGCACAAAAATGTATCCCAGTTTGAACCTCCCAAGACTCTTAGAAAAGCTAGGCATTTATAGCCTTTTACAATCAGTTTTCAGATCCTAAAACAATGGATCTAATATACTAAAAATAGAAAGTCAAAACTGATCTACAAAAACTAGGAAGAGATCCTCAAGATGAGGTCAATCTCTATCTTTTGGTCTTCAAACATTGGTTGAAAGTTGATGAAGTGTAGCCTAGCCTTCTAAGGCTCTTTGATCTGTTCCTCTGAAAGTGGAATTCGAATTTGATGATGTGTGCCAAAAATCCTGAAATTCTACCTTTTAAAATGAAGCCAAATGTGTTTGAACAACCTCTCTCTGACCTTATCTCACAAAAGTGATGCAGGAGCATCTCTCACAGCAAGCGAGCCAGCACGGAATACAAGTGAACAGCTAGACAAAACCAACGCAAGTTTTGAAATTGTCTCGAAGATAATGCACCAACCTTAAATGTGATATTAAAGAGAGGTGTACTTTTATATTGTAATCAAACCTTGAGCACCCCGCTCTCGTCTGAAGTAGATGGAGGCATTTATGTTGAGATGAAATAGGTAGATAGAATTTAATATTAGATTAGACAGTTTTAGAAAGAAAGAGGAAAATGAGATGTAAACACCCTCATTGTGTATTGTGATATTATTCAGGAAGAGCAAGAGCATGCAGAGAGTTGTGTAAGAACACCCATGTACAGGCATTTGAATTAATAGAAAGAGTTGATTCAAATTCATGGTTTGTGTTGTTCTCTGTGTATTGATGCTGAATGATATGCTCATGAAGGTTTTCTTCCTGTTATACATTTACTTTATATGTTGTGTATATGATTTCAAGATTTGAGGTTGAATTATGAAAGGGTGAAGGAATGAGGTTCAATTGTTCCTCTATCTAAACAAGATTTCCTGCAAGGAGTGCAGTCAAAGTTGTCCGCAAGGAGTGCGTTGATAGAGAGTTCAAATAGGGTAGCCTTTGTTCTCGATCGTTCAAAAGTGCAGTTGGACACAGAAGCCGTGCAAGGAGTTCGTAGGCTGAGTAAAGTCTCAGGGTTGAGAACTTGAGTAAAGCATTGAAAGTCTATTACCGCAGGTGTGCGTAGATTTTGAAAGATTCAGGCACTTGAAGTGTTTAAAGGTTGCCACAAGGACTGTGCGCAAGAGTCTTTTCTAAGGCTCCGAGTTACAAGAAATCTCAGGAGAGATAGCGTTTTCATACGTGGAGGCGAGGACTCGAATTCATGGAGCTCGTAGAGAAGGGGAGAAAAGGTTGAGGCCTTTAGCTTTTGAAATCCTTCCAAGGGTGGAAGAGAATGTGCAAAATCTTGGGAGGAGCAGCATCAGCCATTGGATCAGCCAATAGATTCTGGATCGTTGAAGATTTCACGTCCTGGAGGAGTAGAGGAGTGCGCAAGAAGAGGAAATCGTGAGTCGTCGGATCTCACACAGATATCCGTCAGCCATTGGATCTAACCAGAGGGACACGAAGTTTAATTCTTCATGAACAGAGAAGCGAAAAATTCTAAAATGCATCAGGAATCGACACTCGGGATATCGGGGATATCGAGGACATGAGGAGAGTCACTCGACACCCAAAACCCTAAATTTGTGAGGTTTTGATCTGAGCTGTTCGTTTGGGAGCAGACGCGTGTCGCGAGATTTCCCATATCAGGGACTCAGACATCGAAGGATAGAAGGGGAAGTCCTTCAACTTCGCGAGTGGTGAGAAGACTAGGAGCCATCCATCTGAGGGAGGACAGGTGGTATAGATCGAAAGATATCACGAAATTGGAAGTTCGCAGGGTGAGAACCCAAACATTGGGTGCTCCAAGTTGCAAAGACGTGAAGAGTGAGAATAAGGATAGCCATTGGATCTGGGTTGTAAGAGAACTATTGGATCGAAAACCCCATCGCCTATCGCACACTCAGGATTCGGAGGTTGAGAGGGGTCACTTTCAACATCAGAAGTTGTGAAGTGCTGAGAGCCGAGGTTCATGTGGACACATGGCAGAGCCATAAGATGAGACCTACATGGTTGATGGGTGGACATGCATTGCCTAGAGAAAGGAGTCAACACTTCGTTGAATTCTCGGATCTCAGGGATTCACGGGATAAGAGTGGGAAGGCTTGACGCTTCAACCTGCAAGGTTGCGAAGGGTGAAAAGAGTCAAGGGAGGAGTCAACCTGGCATTGACCTATCGCATCTCGAAAGATCGTAACAGGAGGGCATGAGAGTTCAACTCACGAACTCGCAAAGGTGCGAGTTGTGAGAGGCGTTGATATTTAAACCCTGGCCTATGGTTACACGTGGGGAGGGCACTAACGAGGAAAGGAGCCATAACCATATCATCGGTTCAGGTATCACAAGATTGGAAGGGAAGAGTCAGAAGCTTCGATTCACGAACTCGCGAGAGCACGAGATTTAGTCTGATCTCTCGATTGTAAAGAGGAGATCCTGTGGAGAGTTTACTATGGGTACAGATTTCCCGATAGGGAAATAGAAGGGCCTTAGTGTTCTTTGGGCCAGTAGAGCAGACGTGCTTATGAGTGCGCCTGCATCAAGTGGTATCAGAGCACAAGAAGGAGTCTTTTATTTCTATAGTAGAGAAGGGAAGGAGAATTCACCATGATGCCAAGGAGAAGGGATAGACAATCACCCGATCCAGAGGAGGAAAGGGAGATGCCCAGAGGAAGGGGTAGAGAAATGCAAAATCTAGAAGTAGAAAGAGATATGCATAACTTACGCGCTAGAGTTGTGGACATGGAAATAAGACAAAGGCACACCGCTGATGTAGGAGATATCAGTGAGTCCTGATGTAGGAGATATCAGTGAGTCCAAAAATGAAGATGATGTTGGACATGGAGAAGAAGAAATCCCAGTAGAAGATGTAGCAAATAAGCGCTTACTTAAAGCTGTTGCAAGAATGGGTGCAAAGGTAAAAATGGACATTCCAGTTTATGAGGGAAATCTGGATGTAGAAGAGCTTCTAGACTGGATTAGAGCTCTAGACACCTATTTTGACTATGAAGATATCGAAGAGGACAAGAAAGTCAGGCATGCCATCACGAGATTAAAAGGACATGCAACCTTGTGGTGGGATGAACTACAAGCTGATAGGCGTTGCCAAGGCAAGCAAAAAATTAAGAGCTAGGATAGGATGATTACAAAGATGAAAGCAAAATTCATCCTCAGGGACTATCAAATTTCTTTGTTCAGGAGGATGCAAAACCTGAGACAAAAGTTGATGACAGTAAAGGAATATACTGAGGAATTTTACAGGTTGAATATCAGGACAGGTCATTGTGAAGGCAATGACAAAAAAGTGGCCAGGTATATGATTGGCCTGAGATATGAGATTTAGGATGAAATGAGCATGGAAACCATCAGAACGGTGGAGGATGTTTATCAGATGGATTTAAAAATGGAAGAGAAGCTGAGCCAAAAGCAGAGTCAAAGAGGCCGAGGCAGAAGTCAGCCCAGAGGCAAATCAGTTGCCCAGGAAAGAACCCAGAAGCCTAGGGACGACTGGAAGAAACCTCAGACTCGGACAGAGAGAGGTGGAATCTCACAGCGAGGGTGATATGTTGAACAGAGAGGACAACATACTGAGCAGAGAGGAGATTATGCTGATAATAATACTTTTCCTCATACTAGAGGTCGGGGAAGAGGAAGAGGTGGAGTAAGTACATGCTTCACATGTGGAAAGAATGGGCACAAGTATTATGAGTGTCTTTATAAAAAGAAATAGTTTGGAGAGACTCACATCACCGAGGCATAGAGGCGATATGTTGAGGCAGAAGGCGCTGAAGGTGGAAGATCGTTGATGATGCCAAAAGTCCTTTTGACACCAGAGAAAAAGGTGGAAAGTTCAGTCCAAAGGACCAGACTTTTNTTACTTAAAGCTGTTGCAAGAATGGGTGCAAAGGTAAAAATGGACATTCCAGTTTATGAGGGAAATCTGGATGTAGAAGAGCTTCTAGACTGGATTAGAGCTCTAGACACCTATTGACTATGAATATATCGAAGAGGACAATAAAGTCAGGCATGCCATCATGAGATTAAAAGGACATGCAACCTTGTGGTGGGATGAACTACAAGCTGATAGGCGTTGCCAAGGCAAGCAGAAAATTAAGAGCTGGGATAGGATGATTACAAAGATGAAAGCAAAATTCATCCTCAGGGACTATCAAATTTCTCTGTTCAGGAGGATGCAAAACCTGAGACAAAAGTTGATGACAGTAAAGGAATATACTGAGGAATTTTACAGGTTGAATATCAGGGCAGGTCATCATGAAAGCAATGACAAAAAAGTGGCCAGGTATATGAATGGCCTGAGATATGAGATTCAGGATGAAATGAGCATGGAAACCATCCGAATGGTGGAGGATGTTTATCAGATGGATTTAAAAGTGGAAGAGAAGCTGAGCCGAAAGCAGAGTCAAAGAGGTCGAGGCAGAAGTCATCCCAGAGGCAAATCAGTTGCCCAGGAAAGAACCCAGAAGCCTAGGGACGACTGGAAGAAACCTCAGACTCGGACAGAGAGAGGTGGAAGCTCACAACGAGGGTGATATGTTGAACAGAGAGGACAACATACTGAGCAAAGAGGAGATTATGCTGATAATAATACTTTTCCTCGTACTAGAGGTCGGGGAAGAGGAAGAGGTGGAGTAAGCACACGCTTCACATGTGGAAAGAATGGGCACAAGTCTTATGAGTGTCTTTATAAAAAGAAATAGGTTGGAGAGACTCACATCACCGAGGCACAGAGGCGATATGTTGAGGCAGAAGGCGCTGAAGGTGGAAGATCGTTGATGATGCCAAAAGTCCTTTTGACACCAGAGAAAAAGGTGGAAAGTTCAGTCCAAAGGACCAGACTTTTCAGGATTGCTTGCAAGACCAAGGATAGGGTGTGCAAGGTCATTGTGGATAGTGGTAACACAGACAATCTCGTTTCAACTGAGATGGTAGAAAAGATGGAGCTGGAGACGACTGATCATCCAAGTCCATATAAAGTTTCGTGGCTACAAAAAGGACATCAGGTAAATGTCACCAAACAGTTCTTAGTTGAATTTAAGATAGGGGGATATAATGATAAGATATTATGTGATGTCATTCCTATGGATGTTTGTCATCTATTGCTGGGTAGACCATGGAAATATGACAGAAATGTGATTC
>JZKD02S1748944.1:65612-99493 GCA_000966675.3 Picea glauca | reverse complement strand
CCTGTTAAAAAAAAAAAAAAACAATTACCTAGTTCTAGAGATCCACGTTGTCGTGAGGGAAGACTGGTACAGTCGCTCACGAAGATTTCTAAGGGGTGCACAATAAGGTGGGGTCCTTATTCCTTAGAATCCCTTAGTCTCTCACAAGGTCACCCAAATGCAGTGTTGACTCTAGGGGTTGGACAAATACCGAAACCAATCAAAGGCAAGTGGAAACCTTGGAGCACGGAGTGCGTCTTGAAGGGAAAGTCGCGTAAAGAAAATTTGAGTCAATGAATCTAGGTGGCCTAGAAAATCTTGAGCGCATAATTAACCTTGTAAAATCTTGAGCACTGTCGGATCCATTAACTAATTAATTAATTAAGGATTGAAATTATTAATTATAAATCCCTTTAAGAGTTAAGCCTTTGCAAATAAAATGTAATTAAGCCTAGAATAAGTTTTGTAAAGAAGCCAACTGAAATTAATAACTAAATAAAAAGGGGAATAATGCAAATAATTTCAAGAGTTAAGTAAATTTAAATAATCCTAATGATTTGATTCAAGGAACATAGGTGTAATAAATTATTAAAAGGGGATTTTTTAAAATAAGAAAGAAACATGGAGGAGAGAATGTGTATGCATATAAAAGAATCTAGAGTCTTGTTAACACTAGTCTAACTAAAAGAGAATCCTATTTTAACCCAACTTAGATTTAGTAAGGTGTCAATCATTAATTGGAAATAAGGGGAATAAAGAGACAACTAGGATTAATTTTAGGAGTGCTTTTAGGATGGGTGAGGGAAATTGACTTTTATTAAAATAAATTATGGATTTACTTGTGCAGCTAAGGGAAAGGGTGACAAGTGTATGGCGGAATTAATTATTAATTCATTATTTAAAAAGTGAATTAAATGTGAAAGTGGAAAGGTGTCATTAAAGAAACTCCTATAAAGAAAATGAGAAAAGGGGAAAAACAATACACTGGTTATGGGTAAAGTTATGCTGCAAAAATATAAACTCCTTTTACTTGTGAGATTTGGGATACCCATATTGGTAGAGAAAGTGGTGGTTGTACCTTATGAGGCAAGATGGGAGATAAATGATTTATGGTGGTGTGTGCGTGGCCCCTTTGTGGCTCTGGGGGCTAAGGGGGAAGAAGAGTACCCCTAGCATTGGATGTGAGGTACCAATGAGGTCTCAATGATTAGAAAAAATAAAGGACACCATGCAAGAGTCAAATTCATCAAGTTCTAGTCACAATATTTTTATATTATTTCTTTATGCATTGATAATTGATGTACA
This sequence comes from Picea glauca, assembly GCA_000966675.3. Lineage (NCBI taxonomy): Eukaryota > Viridiplantae > Streptophyta > Pinopsida > Pinales > Pinaceae > Picea > Picea glauca. The sequence continues at coordinate 98,209 of JZKD02S1748944.1, read as the reverse complement.
TTTAGAAAATATAATTAGGAAATAGAAATGGTTCCACATAATGGATATATGTAAGGCCTTCTCTGATCACTGACAAGTTGTTGACCTACATTTCCAGAATTCCATAAGAATGAGATTGGTTTTTGACCTTAGTGTTGTCGGAAAATTTGAGTGAGAATTTTGGATTGAATTTTTGTATATGATGTGTTTTATTTCAAAACAGATTATATTATTTGGAAGCTAAAATATTTGGAAGTTCATTACTTCTGCGATGTACGATGATCTGATAATATATCCTTCCACTGGTACAAATCTTCCTAAGTCTCTCAAACCCTCGAGTGTAGTGTTGCCTCCCAGTTCTTTTAAATCTGGGTGCTCATGTGTTTAATTTCCTGAACCATTGGGGTTTCCATGCCTTCTTGGGACTGTCATTGGAACAATTTGAGACTATCATTAAAGGTAAGGGTAAGGGTAATATGACTATTGAAACCAAGAATTTAAAGGTAGGGGTAATATGATTGTTGACACCAAGAATTTAGGCATGACCTGAAATCTTTAATAAGATCACTTAGGAAATCATAGTGTTCGATTTCCAAGTCCATTGAAATTTATGAATCTGGAACCCAACCTTATTTTAACCTTTAATTTCTTCAAGTTGTTAGATATGGAAAATAACTACAGTTAAAAATGGTTCTTCTGGCAAGTTAACAATTACGAAACTTAGTTAATTAAATTATTTAAACTTAAGGGGCTTGTGATATATCGATTCATTTTTACTTGGGAACTAAGTGACTGGTGTTATGGTATCATAATTAGCATTAAAGTTTAAATTTATGTACATGGTGTTAAGTTAGATATAAGGATGAAGGGATATAGTTCTTTCTCTTTTAAAATGGACTGAATAATGAATAGTATTATTAGCATGCATCAATGACATAAATATAATTATTAAGGAATTACTTAAATAATTGTTATTGTCATTGTCTTTGGATTTTAATGTACAATTGGGTGAATGTGGAGTTTAGTACATAAATCTTGTCGTCTGTTCGAAAAGAAGTTTTTATAAGTTCTTATTGGGATTGTAATCAACCATCAATGTCTTATGTGCATTATCAATGTTGAGAGATGTGGTCCCTTTTTTTACTAAGATTTCTCTTATACTCTTGTTATTCTTATTACCTTTATGTATTTTCCTCTCACTCATTGCTCTCATCTTACATGAAAATTTGACCGAGTAAAGTAGAATAATCTATTTACACCTTGAATATTTAGGAATAGGTATAGTTGATATATACAGTCTTAACTGTAGTTTATCATGGAATGCTTCATAGATGTCTAAACGTGTCCATTGGTTGACGTATGTAATAGAATCTTTTTTCCCCTGGATAACTGATCATTAATATGTATGATTGATTTAGAATTTAGAATTACTCTTGCACCATGATTTCTTGATAATTTAGATTGATTGCTGATCTAGATGGATTTTGGATTGATTGTTAGTGGGATTTAGACACCTCCTTTTTCCTTGGAACAATCGCTAGCCATGAGACCTTAATTGGTCAAAATCAATCAGATGAATCTCGGGCTTGATCATTGCTTATGTGTCCTGGAGGTCCTAACCATGAAGGATAGGTTGGGTGAGTAGCTACTTTAATATTCAGTAACATGGTTGATCGTGTTTTGTATTTAGCTTCAGTTGATTTCGATGAGTTGAACCTTGTTGCTATTTATGTTATGTGTTGATCGTGTGTCTCTTTAATTATGATGTCATGTAGATTTGCATTTCTATGAAATATGTTGTAATGATTTGTAAATTTATAATGCAAGAAAAAAAAAAAGTATATATATATATATATATATATATATACCTATTGCACATAATTTTTTTGTCATAACGACGGTGAAGTTACATATGGTATCAGAGCAGGTTCAACCCTGTGACTTGGAATCATTACGCCTTCCACTTCATTAAACACTTGATTATTAACTTATCACTAATTAAAACTTGAATTGTGTTTGTCCAGGTAATCATGGTTAGAGGATGTTGTGGAGGTAGATGATGTGGTTCTAGGGGAGGACATGTGATGTCTCTAGTAGTATCTATGCCAGAGGGGTCTAACCCGCAAGGAGAAGAACAAGTCATTGGACAGGAGCAAATTGGTGTGGGGGATGTGGTTGGGTGTATGAGGTCCTTTCATAGGATGCTAGAGGAATTGATTAACCGAATAGATAGAGATGAGGCCAGGGAAAATGTACCCAATGAGGGTTCACAGCGTGCCCCAACCGGTACTAGTAGCATTCACAAAGAACTCGAGAAGGTTAAGTTTCCCAAGTTCATGGGTTACAGGGACTGATCAACTGCCGAGCCATGGTTGGAGAACATGGTGATGTAATTTGCATTTTGTGACTATGCCTACAACATAAAGTCCACATGGAGTTCTTTGACTTGAAGTGAATTACTCTTCTATCATGGAAGACGCTTCTACCTCAGCTAAACATGGTCACCAAAGACGTGTCTTAGGAACTATTTGAGGAACAGTTCTGGGAGAGGTATTTATTAGAGGAATTCATTGAGTGTTATCTCAATGAGTTCAATGCCTTATGACAGGGTGGTCGTATGATAGTGGAGTATGAGGCCTGATTCATAGAGCTTCTTAGGTATGCTCCACACTTGAATAAGAGAAAGATAAAAGTCAAAAAATTTGTGTTCGGCCTTAGCCTCAACATTCATGTGAAGGTGAGGATCCTAATTCCATAGACATTGCACAATGTCATCCAGAAGGCCCTCATAGCAGAGGAAGAGCTGAATAGTAGGGGTTAGGGAAGGACTCCTACAAGACCAACTAGACATACGATGATAGGTGCACAACAACAACAGACACCAGCCAAAAATACATCAGGGTATTGAGATACGTCGAGAGAATCCACGTTCACAACACCATGATGAAACTCTCCTCAGTAGAGGACACCCTATAGAGGACCACAAAAACCCACAGCATTAACAGTTTAGGCTTTTTCAATAGAACAAACCAGGATTTAAGGACGGTAGGCCAACAATTTCTACTTCAAGGACCAGGAGTACTCAACCAAAGATCAAATGTTGGACATGTGGAGAGACACATTACCTGCAAGACTTTCCATTTGAGAAGGATAGAGCGTCCGAGTCAACAGGGAACACTACAATGTGATATTTAGGCAAGGCCCACTAGATTCATGCAACAATGAATAATCGCTAGGACGAGCACCATTCCACTGTGTTTGAGACATTAGGTACCATCGCTGACCAAAATTTTAGTATTTTGATAGATTCTGGTGCTAGAAAGAGATTTATTTCTAGTGTAGTGTTGAAGTGAATTAAGGTAAAGGAAGTCGAACATGATGAGTTTAGATATGTATAAATGGATTCAAGTGCCAAACAAAATGTTGGGAGAAGAGTTGGGGGCTATCACATTAGTTTAGGATATTTTGTAACAAAATTCGACCTATATGTCATGATATTAGGATATTATGACATCATGATCGGTATGGATTGGTTGGAATCACATGATGCAATACTCAACTGTAAGATGAAACATATGAGCTTGACTGATGATGAATGACAGAGAAGAGTGATTGTGGGAAAAAGCTAGAGAGTGTCCTTGAGGTTCATTCCTTCCCTACAGCTATGGAAGAGCATGTGCAAAGGATGCAAGATATATTCAATATTAGCATTGAATGACAAGGGAGTGGAAGAGGGATTATAAAACCTTCTGGTAGTACGAGAGTTTGCAGACATGTTCCCAAAAGAGTTACCAGGTTTTCTTCCCAAAAGAGTGCTAGAGTTTAGCATCAACTTGAGACCTAGAACCAAACCAATAGAAAGAAATCCTTATCAGATGTCGACACCTAAGTTACAAGAGTTGAAAATGAAACTGAAGGAGTTGTTGGACCTAGGAATTATACATCCAAGTCTGTCACCTTGGGGTGAGACTGTTGTTTTCATAAGAAAGAAGGATAAGTCGTGGAGACTCTGTAATGACTACCAACAATTGAACAAGGCAATGATCAAGAACCAATATATGTTGCCAAGAATAAATGATTTTTTTGATCAAATGAAAGGTGTGAAGATGTTTTCAAAGATCAAATTGAGATCAGGTTATCACGCATTTCGAATTAAAGACAAATATATTCCTAAGACTTCATTCAAGATGAGGTTCAGACACTAGGAGTTTTCCATTTTACCATTTTGACTGACAAACGCCCTAGGGGTATTCATGAGATTAATGAATGGAGTGTTATGTGAATACTTAGACAAGTTTGTTCAAGTATTCATTAATTACATATTGATATATTCTCAGAAAATGGAATAACATGAAGAACATTTGTGCTTATTACTACAGTTTTTATAGGAAAACAAATTATATAGGAAACTGTCGAAATGCTCTTTCTACCAATTGAGGACTCATTACTTAGGGAATTTTATATCCAGAAAAGGCATTGTTGTGGATACAACGAAGGTAGAGGTTATTATGGAAAGGCCTGCGTTGAAAAACGTACTAGAAGTATGCATCTCTATGGATTTAGCGGGAAATTACCGATGGTTCATTGAAGGTTTTGCGAAGATAGAAAATCCGATCACGAAATTGAAAAAGAAAAACAATATTTTTTAATGGAACGAGAAGTGCGTGAAATAATTTCAAAGGCTCAAGGGGTTTTTGATGACAACAATGATACTAAAGTTCCCCAACAAGGACAAGGAATTCTTGGTATGCACAGACGCATCCAAGGAAGGATTAGGCAGAGTCTTGATGTAAGGCGGTCGAGTAATCACTTACATCTCAAGAAAATAAAGAAAGAATGAGGATAACTATGCCATGCATGATTTGGAGTTATTGTTCATTGTGTATTCCTTGAGAGCATAGAGACACTATCTAATTGGATATAAATATAAACTAAAAACACATCACTATGGATTGGAACACATATTTAGGCAAAGTGACTTGAACGCGTGACAAAGGCATTGGTCAGAATTGCTTAGCGAATACAATTTTGAGATTACTTACATAAAAGGAATAATGAACAAAATGACAGATGCATTGAGTCGGAGACCACAAATATTTTCGATGATACCTCTTCAGACGAAGCTTAGAGAAAAAATTCTAGCTATATAGATCGATGATGACTGGTACAAATAAGTTAAGGACAATATCAGACAAGACACCATGGTGGTGCCAAGGTTGGAAGGTTATACATTGGACAATGACAGACAAATGAGGTATAATAACCATATTTACGTACCACCTAACGAAAAATTGAGAAGTTTGATATTAAGTGAAGCTCATAGAGCAGTGTACATGGCTCATCTAGGAGTCACAAAGATGAGGGCAGACCTTAAGCCCTTTTTTCTTCTGGAAAGGAATGAAGGAAGACATATTTAGCTACATGGAAAGATGTCTAGAATTTCATCAAGTGAAAGATAAATGTAGACATCTGAGAGGATTACTATAGCCACATGCTATTCTGGAATCGAAATGGGAGGTCATTTTGATGGACTTTATCGTTGGATATTACTACTAATGACAAGGAGGCACGACTTGATTTTCATAGTAGTTGACACTCTGACGTAGAGTGTACATTTTATTCCTATGCATACAACATATCAAGTAACAGACATCTCTAGAGTATTTATCAACAAGATTGTAAGGTTACATGGTGTACCAAGAAGGATCATATCTGATCGAGGATTGATGTTTACAGGATGATTTTGGAATATTTTCCAAGAGGCTTTGGGAACACAACTGGACTTTAGTACAACATATCACTCTGAGATAGGCAGGTAGACTGAAATAATGAACCGATTTTTGGAATACATGTTGCGTATGTATGTGATGGACCAACAAAAGAATTGGGAATGTTGGATTACTGAGGGGGAGTGAATCGGTAACAGAGAAATTTAATATTTTTTAATAGTAAAATGAAAGTGTTATATCAATGTAGAATTATCATCCAATAGTTGCAAAGTAAATAAAGAATGAACAAATGAGAAATCATACACATACACATACACAGTACACCACTATTTTTATGTGGAAACCCAAAGTGGGAGAAAACCACAAAATGCTTTTTATTATATGCCTTTAAGAATTACATTTATTGGAAGCACCAACTTTCTTTGTTTTCCAACTACAAATGAAAGGAAGCTCCAACCCCCTAGTTTCTTAGGATACAACCTGAAGAAAGCTCCAACTCCCCAATTCTCTAGCTACAACCAAAAGAGTCTACAACCCCCTATGTTCTCCAACTACAAATGGAAGGTGGCTACAACCACCTGTCCTTGCCCTGTCCAACCACCTTGAAATATAAGTAGAGTGGTGGAACCACTGTCACACTATCACTATGAGATACGCTATTGTAAACATGTACCATTCAAACTGCACCAAACAACCTATAACAACTTGTACCAATAACTTGTGCCAACATGTACCATACATCAACTTGTACCTCAACCTGTACCATAAATAAATGCATCAACCATGTACCAAAACTGTACAAAGAACCTATCACAACAACCTGTCTCACCAATCTTATCAACCAAATCAGATCTACTCACCAATATCAATCACCAAGAAAACTCTCAACCATATTCATAATATCACCAAGATGTGCATCAACCAAGCATAACACAACAACTCATAATCATCACCAATATCAATATGTACTTCTAGTAATATAACAAGACAAGTATGCTACATCATCCATAAACCATGTGTCAACAATACTAATAACAAGTGCCTCCAACCGTGTAGCAGGTATGTACCAATAATGCATCAACTACTCATCAATTATGGCTCATCAAGATGTACCAGCATCATCAACTATACACCTCATGTATGTGCCAACTCATCAATTACTTGTCTCAACCATGTACCCAACATGTACCTCAACCAAAAGCCCTCATCAATTTCATCATCCAAATATTATTTGTAACTCTATAATAGACTTGGTGTATATGATCACATACCTTCAAACCTTCCTTAACTTTAACAACAAGAGACTAACATTTTCATAAAACTTTACTTTAGTCTCACATGACTAATTTTGGATTAGTCAACAACCCTAACTTGAAATAATCATAACTATGTACTTGTAATCAATAAACATATGAAAATAGTACACAATGTTCTTTAGTGTCTTTTATTCAATTCCTCCAGGTTTCACTATTTGGAACCTCTCAAAAAATGAGTTATATAAAAAATGGCACACCTTGTTGAATTCTGGGTTATTCAAGAGAGAACTTCTAGAGCGTGCCCCAAACAGAATATTTGTTGTATGTATCTGAAAATGGTACACAAAATACTACAGACTGTAATCTAACCAATACATTTTTTCTTATTGAATTTATATCTTTTATGAGGAAGTTATGATGTTTTTAACCGAAACACTTGTTTTGGACTAGTTTCAGGACTAGCCACAAACCTTGTTTTCCAAGGAGTGTAACTCCAAAAATAAAATAACCCACAAACTAAAATTTTTATCACAGATACTTGGATATGTTTCCTCAATGGCCTCCCAATTTCAAGGTCTGAATCATGTTAGAAAAAAATTTATTGCGAAAATGGTGAGATGACCTGTAAATAACATACCTTAGAAAACATCATCAAAAGAATTTATCCTCCCTTGAATTTCGGCCTTCTTTACTCCACCTTCCCTGTAAAATTCATCTTAGATATCCTTTGGTTACCTCAGTCACTTGTACATATTCAATATTCTCAAGTGTGTTTAAAATGAGAGAGCTTTGCCTCTTGTTTATACTTTCATGTAGCTTCCTCAAGGGGTTACCTTTTAACCATCTTAACCCACTTTCCTTATTTTAGGGTTAAGCCACTTTTAACCACTTGTCCACTTAGTAATTTCTCCATTAAATTTATTATTTAGATAATTATTTTTTTATCCACTTTGAATTATGGTACACTCATCACTTCACTTTATTATTTAAATTATCTTCTAACCATCTTAACTCACTTTCCTTATTTTAGGGCTAACCCACTTCTAACCACTTGTCCACTTAGTAATTTCTCCATTAACTTTATTAGTTAAATAATTTATTTTGTATCGACTTTGACTTATAGTACACTCATCACTTCACTTTATTATTTAAATAAATTCTTCTTTACAACCACTTTGACTACTTTGACCTTTTGGGGCTCCTAGATGACTCATGAGGGTTCTCCAACTTCACATGGCCATAATTCTCTAACTGTGAGGAGTTATGTGACGTTCCACATACCACTGGAAATTACATGCCATGTACTATCCATATAGAATAGTATTTCCTAAAAATATATCAAAAATCATACCATTATCCATCAAACAAACTTGGGTCCATTACCCAAACCTTTATGCTACCGGAATTTGCTATCATAATTTCTTCAAGGGTTGACATCAATGACAACCAACCCAATTAATAAAATATATCCCCCTTTGACATTGATCCAAACACTCTAATGAAATACTAAAGTCATATCACTCATGCTCCCCCTGTGACCATCGCTCCTCTGTAACCATGCCAATGTTCTCTTTCCCCAAGAATTTACCTTTGCATACAATAAATCTCTCCCCCTTTGTCATCGATGGCAAAGGTATCTTTCCATCCGAGGTTGCTCCCCCTATCTAAACTTTCCATGGGGATACTCCCCATGAACGAACTCTTCCTGAAATTGATCTCCCAAATTGAACTATCCTTTTTATGGTGCTTCCTCATGTATATCTAAGACATATAAGATAAGAATTCAAAATCATTCATTTTGGAGTAGAAATTACTTTGAATCTCTAGGGAAGATGCTCAAAGGGTTCTCTTGGAAGTGGTTTTTTAAAGATGTCTGCCACTTGTTCTTTTGTGTTCAACTATGATGTTCTTCTCTGCAACTTCTTTCTGTAGAAAGTGATACTTGATTGGAATGTTCTTCATCTTGGAGTGCATCACCAGATTCTTTGAGATACGGATGGTGCTTATATTATCACAATAGATTGAAATGGTCTCATCATACTTAACCTGTATAACTGTTAGGGTTTGTTTCATTCATAGAACCTATGTACAACATGTTGTTGCTACAATATACTCTACTTCGGTTGTAGATAAGGATACTAATTATTGTTTCTTGCTTAGCCATGATGCTAAACATTCACCCAAGTAGAACATTGCTCCACTGGTGCTTCATTGATCATCAATGAAACCTGCCCAATCTACATCTGTGTATGAAATAAGTGATAGATCCTTTCCTTTTGGACACCATAATCCAAACTCTTATGTTCCTTTGAGATATCTAGAAATCCTCTTGACTGCTACGACATGTGATTACTTTGGTGCTTCTTGAAATCGTGCCACCTGTCCAACTGCCTACATTACATCTAGTCTGTATGTTATCACATATAGTAAGATACCAATCATTAACATGTATTGCCTCTAGTCTGTAGACTTTGAATCATCATCTTTTCTCAACTTGCAACTGGTTTTCATAAGAGTGGTAACTGGTTTGCAATCTTCCATTCCAAACCTATTTAACATTTTTCTAATATACTTAATTTGAGATAAAAAAAATCCTTGGTTATTTTGACATATCTGAATACCCAGAAAGAAGGTTAGTTCTCCAAGTAATGAAATTTCAAATTCATTATTCATATGCTTTGGAAAGTTTTGGCTTAACCTATCATCAGTACTTCCAAAAACAATATCATCAATACAAACTTCAATTAATAAAATTCCATATTCAGTTACCTTGATGTAGAGGTTTTTTTCTGCACTTCATTTTCTGAACCCTACCTGTTGTAGATATTTATATAGTCTAGAGTACCATCCTCTAGGAACTAGTTGTTCAATGTAGTCATCTTCTTCAAGTCCCCCATTCAGAAAATCTGATTTCAAATCCATATCTGTCCATATTGTTCAAGACTCTGCTACACAACTGTCCATAATTTTGACTCATATGTCACTGTACTATCATGAAGTAATATTACAACTGATCAATCTATCATATTGTACTTATGCTAACTAAATGCACTGAATCTGTCTACTAAAATTCTTTAAGCTGCTTGAAAGATGGTTCTCTGGTCTGTCTCAGCTACTGCATAGACTCCCCCTATCTATTATTCATATTATATGGGAGTATCTAATTTGAATGGCTCAGAAAAATTCCTACTCTGAAGTGTATTCATCATCATCTTCATTAGTATATGCATCATCTCTCTCACATTTAACTTATTTATTTCTCTCTATGGATTCATCTTTCACTGCAGTTCCTGAAATTACAATCTCTTGAACCTATTCCCTATTTTCTTTCAGTTATTTCTCAAACCTTTTTGTATCTGACATCTTTCTTTTTCTCCGTATAATTTCTTCATCTCATTTTATTTCCAATCTTGCAATCTCTAGGACCTGGTCTTTGTTCACTTGTTCTTTGCGTTTTCTTATCCATACTTTCTTGTATCTGATATCAATGTTCTCTTTCATGGAAGTATCAATCATGCTTCTACAATCACTAGCTATGTGTCCATAGTTATGACATCTGTAACATTCAATGTTACGTTGGTACACATAGGAATTTCTTCCTTGAACATTTCTTTTATAATCCATGCAATTTGCAACCTTATGTCCAAAATTAGTACAATAAAAACAATGACCATAAAATAAATTTGCATACCTGGGAGTGGGTGATCTTCTTTGTGGTGTAGTCCTTTTAAATTTCTACCTTAACTAATCATGATAATAATTAAAGATTCTTTGTGGCTTGAACATGGATGGTCTTCTTGAAGATGTATCTTCAATAGTTTTCTTATATTCTGGTTGACCATGATTCCTTCCTTTGAGTACTCATGCATAACTCTTTCTGTTTTCTTCATTCTTCTTTTCTAGAAGCCTAGAGTGATTCTCTTCATTCTCTATAACTGATGCAGATGTTTCTGTCTCTTCAACATTCTTGTTGAGTGACGCAAACGCGCCACCCAGATGACACGTCCGCTCCCATAGGACCTTCTTCTCCTCTCGGCCCGAAGAACTCAAGGGTTCTCCTAATTCCCTATCGGGAATCTTCCTACCCACAGATTCTCTTCTCGCGTGATCCCCTTCCTTGCCTTCTCGGAGGATCGGAACTCGCTACTTCGCGAGTCCAACAGTCGAGCACTACCCCCTCGGATCCCCGAGACCCAATGGTCAGTCAACTCACTGACTTTCCCTTTTCTTCTTTCAGGGATTCCCTCCCTCGTGTCCTCGCTACTCGTGACACCCAACTTTTGGTTTTTCCTACCTCCGATATCCGAGGTGCCGAAAATTCGATGCGCACGTGTGACTTGACCCATCTGCACCCGTCACTTCTCTCGGGACTTCCGCACTATCGCAACCTCGATCCCTCATGACTTCGCTCCTTGTGAGGTTAAATAACTTACGCGTCGACTCCCTGAGGTCCGAGGTGCCGAGACTCGCGACCTCACCTCTTCATGACTTTGGATACCCGATGTTGGGGCTCTCACCCTGTGAGCTTCAGAGGTTGTGAGATCCTTAGATCTCTGCCACCTATCCTTCCCCGATGGACGACTCCTAGCCTCCTCGCTGCTTCGTGCCCTCGTGTACTTGCGCCTCGCTACTTTTAACACCAATTGCTTGATCTTTCCACTTATGAGCTCCCGAGATGTGAGTCGCCACCTGTCACTTGCCAAATCCTGTGGACCCACACTGTCCTCGGAGTAGTAGAGATCTCGCTTCTCACAATCTCGCGAGTTTCCTCACCAAACTTAGAACACTTTTCTCACGAGGTCCCGATAGGTGATCTCGTGAGCAATCCAACGAGCCTAACTAACTTGGATCAACAGTGTTACCCCTCCTGAGCTTTGAGTCCTCTCCATGCCTACGCTATAAATACCGTGCACTTCTGGGTGATCCTACAACTCTCGAAACTTCGTGAAATCCCTCCCAAAGATTTTGTCCGTCCGTTCTCCCCTTAAGAATGCTGTGCAACAAAGAAATGTCTCTCGAAGAGACTCCTTGTTCACTCGCTAACCTACGACACTTTCTCCCGACTTCCAACAGTAACTTCCCTTCACTCAGCCTTCAGGGAGTTCAAAGGTCTATTCCTCCTGAGCTTTTTCCACAACTTCCACGGTCTCTTAGGAAGAAGAGATCTCTGTGCATGCACTTGCAACTCTGGCTTGAAACCTTTCATGGCGCAAACTTCCAGTGCTCTTCTTCACGATATCACGAGGGTTCTATACCTCCTGATCTTTCCCACTCTGACTCTTTCAGAGGGACTTGCACGCGATCCTCGTGACAATCGTTGAATAATTCTCAAGTGTTGAATCCCTTCGACTCTGTGCAACTCCTGCAGTAGCAGTCTTCAATTCCCTTTGCTCAGATTAACAACTGAGACTTCTTCTTTAGCCTGTGCACTCCTTGCACAGCTTCAAAAACCCACTTCCACTTCTGGGTGAATGAGAACAAAAGTTAAACTACTGAGCCTTCATCAACACACTCCTTGTGGATGTATTCGACTGCACACCTTGCAGAAATCTCCTAGCTCAAATAGAGAAACAATTGAACCTCATTCTCTCTCCCTTTCATACTTCAGTTTGAAACATGAAATCACATGCACAACATATACAAAGAAAATGCATAACAAGAAAGCAAACATTCATGAGCATAACCTCAATACACAGAGAAAAAAACACAAACCATGAACTTGAATCAAAGCTTCCTTCCATTAATTCAAATGCCTATACATGGATGTTATTCATACAATATTATTTGCTTGCTCTTCTTTCTCATACTACAATACATTACAATGATACAATGAGGGTGTGTATATCCGTTTTCCCTCTCGAACTCTAAACTATCAAATCTAGACTTTAATATCCTATGTACCAGCATTAACTAGATTAAATGCCTCCTATCTACCAAAGGACGAGAGATTAAAGGCTCAAGGTCCAATAAAATATACACTGCGCCTTCATAAATGGCTTCATTAAAAGACTTGCACTACATTCCCAAAGTATTTTTCAAAAGTTTGGGTTTGTTGATCCAACTGATCTCCGCTTGATGTGATGGCTTGCTTGATGAGTTGGCGATGCTCCTGCATCATACTCCTTGGCTTGAAAACTTTCATGGGCTCCTGTCCATGAGCTCCTGCATGGTCTGTCCATTCTTTTGTATCTCTACTTTAGTCTCCCAGCTGGAATCTTCCACTGGATGGTTCTTCCATTTGACCAGATACTCAAAGTATTGCTTCCGCCTAGTCTTTTTACTCACTCTCTTGTTAAGTATACGCTCCATCTGTGGCTTCTCTGCAATCGGCATCTGCTTCTGCCACTGGATTTCTGGTTGTTCATCACTTTTAGCTTCTGCTTCCTCATCCTTATATGGATATAAGTCTGAAACATTGAATGTCGAAGATATTCCTATCTCATCTGGCAACTCAATTTCATAAGCATTTTCTCCCAATTTCTTTAGGAATCTGCATGGCCCAATTTTCTTCATCTTTAGCTTGTTGTATGTTCCCCTTTGGAACCTTTCCTTCCTCAGATGTGCCAGAACTAGATCACCAACTTCGAACTGAAGTTGTCTCCGGTGCTGATCTGCTCTGCGCTTATATTCCTGGTTTGATTCCAACAATCGCTGCTTCACCCTGCTGTGAAGTTCTTCCATCGCCTCTGCGAATTCTTCAGCGCTTGCACTCTTAGTTATTATCTATTCTGAATCTTTGAGTTCAGATAATCCTCTTGGCTACCTGCCATATACAATCTCAAATGGACTTTTTCCTGTGCTCCTATTCACTGAGTCATTGTAAGCAAACTCTGCCTATGGCAATACATTGTCCCAATTGTTGTGGTGCTCTATCACCAAGCTTCTTAGCAAGTCTCCCAGAATTCTATTTACCACCTCTATTTTTCCATCTGTCTAAGGATGATAGGATGAACTAAACATCAAGTTAGTCCCCATCTTCTTCCAGAGTGTCCTCCAAAAGTGTCCAATGAATTTCATATCACTGTTTGATACTATGCTTCTGGGTAAACCATGAAGTCTAACGATCTCCTTGAAAAACAAATTTGCGATATGAGTCACATCGCTGGTCTTCTGGCATGGAATAAAATGTACCATTTTAGAAAACCTGTCAACCACCACAAAGATCGAATCATGTCCTCTTTGCATCCTCAACAATCCCAATACAAAATCCATGCTGATTTCATCCCACGATCTGTCGGGTATGGACAATGATTGATAGAATCCCGCATTATGTTTCCAGCCCTTTGAATACTGGCAAATTCTACACCTATCAACAAACTTCTTGACGTATGTTCGTATATTCGGCCAAAAGTATGCTTCGCTCAACTTTGCAAATGTCTTGTTGTGGCCAAAATGCCCTGCTAATCCACCACTGTGCTTCTCTTTTAGTAGATTCTCCCTCATGGAGCAATTTGGGATACACAGTTGATTGCCTCTGAACAATAATCCTTCCTGGATCATCTAATCTATCCATGGGCTTCTGTCTCTGAGAACTGGATTCTCAGCTGCCTCATATGCCTCTGCAAAATCTGCATCACCTACATACATGTCCCTAAGGTTTTCAAAACCCAATGTCTTGACTCGGAACTCCTGCAGCACCAAACACTTCCTGCTCAAAGCATCAACCACTTTGTTAGCATTACCTGAAATGTGTTTAATTAAAAATGTAAAATTCTGCATATACTCTACTCATTTAGCATGTTTCTGATTCAACTTCTCCTATTGAGTCACAAATTGTAATGCATGATTATCACTATACAAAACAAATTCTTTCAGAATCAAATAATGCCTCCACTTCTTCAACGCCTGTATGATAGCATAAAATTCTTTGTCATACGTGGAGTACTTCACTTTTTCCTCATCCAGCTTCTCGCTGAAATATGCAATTGCTCTGTCCTCCTGACTCAAGACCGCTCCTATGGCAAAGCCACTTGCATCACATTTCACCTAGAATACCTTCTTAAAATCCGACAACACCAAAACCGGCTATTCTGCGATCTTCCGCTTCAACAGATTAAATCTTTTCTCTGCCTCTTCATTCCAATGAAAAGATTTATGTCTTTTCTTGACAGTATCCATCATTGCTGCGCTAATTCCACTGAAATTCCTGATGAATTTTTGGTAGAAGCTAGCCAGTCCATGAAAACTTCTCACCTCGAAAATATTTCTCGGTGATGGCCAATTCTTAATTACCTCCAATTTACTTGGATCCATCTTTAATTCATTTGCCGATATGACAAAACCCAAGTAAATGAGCTTTGTCTTCATAAATGAGGACTTCTTCATATTTATCAGCAGCTTCTCCTGCTGTAGCTTTCTCATCACAATGGCCAAATGCTTCAAATGCTCAGCCTTCGTCTTACTGAAAATCAGTATATCATCCAGATATACGACGACAAACTTCCCGATGAATTCGCTCAGGACTTCATTCATCAGTCTCATAAAATTACTTGGTGCATTCGTCAAGCCAAACAGCATGACTAACCATTCATACAATCCTTTGTTGGTTTTGAAGGCTGTCTTCCATTCATCGCCTTCCCTCATGCGAATCTGATGGTATCCGCTTTTCAAATCAACCTTTGAAAAAAACTTGGCTCCACTTAAATAGTCCATCAAGTCATCCATCTGTGGCAATGGAAACCTGTACCTGATGGTTATCTTGTTAATGGCTCTGGAGTTTGTACACATTCTCCATCCTCCATCTTTCTTTGGACTTAGTACCGTTGGAACGACACATAGAATTAAACTTTCCCTAATCAGTCCTTTATCCAATAGTTCCTGCACCTGCCTTTTAACTTCTTCGTTCTCCTACGGCATAGACCTGTACACATCTTTGTTCGACAAAATGGCTCCTGGTATGAGGTCTATATGATGACTCACACTCCTCATCGGCGGCAACGAATTAGGTAATTCATCTACCACTATGTCAGCGAACTCTTCCAACAGTTCCTAAATTTCTTTCGGCAAGTCATCCACTCTTGTGCTGGTCAAAACAACTCTCGGTTTCCTGACCACAAAGAATTGTGGATCTTCCTTCTTCTTTACTTCCACCAGAAGTTCCTTCCCACTCATGAGAAGTACAATATTTCTCGTTTATGGTTTTACTTCTTTTTCTTTAATTGGAAGTAACATATGTGTTCTTCCATTCTTCTCCAAAGTATACGTATTCATGTTCCCATCATGAACTACGTTCCTATCATATTGCCATGGTCTACCTAGCAATAAATGACATACATCCATAGGAATAACATCACAGAGAATTTTATCATTGTATCCTCCTATCTTGATGTCAACTAAGCACTGTTTGGTGACATTTACCTGATGTCCCTTCTGTAGCCATGAAACTTTATATGGGCTTGGATGATTAGTCATCTCCAACTCTAGTTTCTCCACCATCTCAGTTGAAACGAGATTGTCTGTGCTTCCACTGTCCACTATAACCTTGCATTTCCTGTCTTTGGTCTTGCATGTGGTTCTGAACAGTCTATTTCTTTGATCTGTGTCCTCCACCTCCTTCTCGAGTGTTAAGAGAACCTTATGCATCATCAATGACCTTCCGTCTTCTGTGTCTTCTGCCTTAGCATTTTGCCTCTATGCCTCGGCGATGTGAGCTTCTCCTCCATCCTTCTTCCTATTTGGACAATCAACTACCTTGTGTCCATTCTTCCCACATGTATAGCATGTGATAACTCCACCTCTACCTCTTCCTCTACCTCTGGTACGAGGAAATGTGTTATTGTCAGCGTATCCCCCACTCTGTTCTGTCTGCTGCCTTCACTGTTCAGCGTGCTGGCCTCGCTATGAACTTCCACCTCTTTCTGTTCTAGCCTAAGGTTTCTTCCAGTCATCCTTATATTTCTAGAACCTATCCTGAGAAACTGACTTACCTTTTGATTGGCTCCTACCTCGGCCTCGTTGTGCTGACTTACAGCTTAGCTTTTCCTCAGCTTTCAACGCCATCTGATATGCATCCTCCACCATTCTGATGGTTGTCATACTCATCTCATCCTGGATATCGTATCTCAAGCCATTCATATACCTGGAAAATTTTTCATCATCACTTTCCTGATGACCTGCTCTGATATTGAGCTTGTAAAATTCCTCAGTGTACTCCTTTACTGTCATCAACTTCTGCCTCAGGTTCTGCATTTTCCTGAACAATGTGATTTGATAATCCCTTGGGATGAATTTTGCCTTCATATTCGGAATCATTCGATCCCAACTTTTAATCTTTTGCTTGCCTTTGGAATGTCTATCCGCTTGAAGCTCGTCCCACCATAATGTTGCATGTCCCTTCAATTTTGTGACAGCATGCCTGACCTTTTTATCTTCTTCAATATCCTCATAATCGAAGTAGTTGTCAAGAGCTCTAATCAAATCTAGAATCTCTTCTGCATCCAGAATTCCTTCATAAACTGGAATGTCCATCTTTGTTTTCGAACTCATCTGGGTGGTAGCTTTAATTAATCGCTCGTTGGCTGCATCTTCGGCTGCAACTTCTCCTTGTTGTCCAGTTTCAACTTCACCTTCAGAGTCACTTAGATCTCCAGAACTGGCTGTGCGTCTCTGCGCTGCTTCCATATCTTCTAATCTCGCTCGGAGATCACGTATCTGTCTCTCCATTTCTGGATTTTCTGTCGGTCTGCCTCTTCTTCGCACCTCCCTATCTTCTGGGTTAGGTGACTATCTCTCTCTCCTCAGCGGCATGGTGAAATTCTCTCTTCTTCTCTGCTACAGAAAGAAAAGAATTTTTCTCGCTCTAATATCCCGCTCTGACGTATATCAGAGTGCTCTTTATCTCCTGCCTCTCTTCCCTTGCCTAAAATATATAGACAAGAAATATGCTCTGATACCACTTTGACACAAACGCGCCACCCAGACGACATGTCCGCTCCCACAAGACCTTCTTCTCTTCTCGGCCTGAAGAACTCAAGGGTTCTCCTAATTCCCTATCGGGAATCTTCCTACCCACAGATTCTCTTCTCGTGCAATCCCCTTCCTTGCCTTCTCGGAGGATCGGAACTCGCTACTTCACGAGTCCAACAGTCGAGCACTACCCCCTTGGATCCCCGAGACCCGATGGTCAGTCAACTCGCTGACTTTCCCTTTTCTTCTTTCGGGGCTTCGCTCCTTCATGTCCTCGCTACTCGCGATACCCAAATTTTGGTTTTTTCTACCTCCGATATTCGAGGTGCCGAAACTTCGATGCGCACGTGTGACTTGACCCGTCCGCACCCGTCACTTCTCTCAGGACTTCCGCACTATAGAAACCTCGCTCCCTCGTGACTTCGCTCCTTGCGAGGTTAAATAACTTACCCGTCGACTCCCCGAGGTCCGAGGTGTCGAGACTCACGACCTCACCTCCTCATGAATTTGGATACCCGATGCTGAGGCTATCACCCTGTGAGCTTCCGAGGTTGCGAGATCCTTAGATCTCCACCACCTATCCTTCCTCGATGGATGACTCCTAGCCTCCTTGCCGCTTCGTGCCCTCGTGTACTCGCGCCTCGCTACTTTTAACGCCAATTTCTCGATATTTCCACTTACAAGCTCCTGAGATGCGAGGTGCCACCTGTCACTTGCAAACTCCTGTGGACCCACACTGTCCTCAGAGTATTCAAGATCTCACTTCTCACAATCTCGCGAGTTTCCTCACCAAACTTAGAACACTTTTCTCACGAGGTCCCGATAGGCGATCTCGTGAGCAATCCAACGACCCTAACTGACTTGGATCAACGAAGTTACCCCTCCTGAGCTTTGAGTCCTCTCCACACCTGCACTATAAATACCTTGCACTTCTGGGTGATCCTACGGCTCTCGGAACTTCATGAAATCCCTCCCAAAGATTTTGTCCGTCTGTTCTCCCCTTGAGAATTCTGCGCAATAAAGAAATGTCTCTCCACGAGACTCGTTTCTCACTTGCCAACCTACGGTGCTTTCTGTCGACTTCCAACAGCAAATTCCCAGCACTCAGCCTTCAAGGAGTTCAAAGGTCTATTCCTCCTGATCTTTTTCCACAACTTCCACGGTCTCTTAGGAAGAAGAGATCTCTATGCATGCACTTGCAACTTTGGCCTGAAACCTTTCACGACGCAAAATTCCAGTGCTCTTCTTCACGATATCATGAGGGTTCTATACCTCCTGATCTTTCCCACTCTGACTCTTTCAGAGGGACTTACACGCGATCCTTGCGTCAATCATTCAATAATTCTCAAGTGTTGAATCCCTTCGACTCTGCGCAACTCCTGCAATAGAAGTCTTCAATTCCCTTTGCTCAGATTAACAACTGAGACTTCTTCTTCAGCCTGCACACTCCTTGCACGGCTTCAACAACCCACTTCCACTTCTGGGTGAATGAGAAAAAAATTTAAACTACTGAGCCTTCATCAACGCAGTCCTTGCGGATGTATTCGACTGCACACCTTGTAGGAATCTGCTGGTTCAGATAGAGAAACAATTGAACCTCATTCTCTGTCCCTTTCAGACTTCATTTTGAAACATGAAATCACATGCACAACATATACAAAGCAAATGCATAACAAGAAAACAAACATTCATGAGCATAACCTCAATAGACAAAGAAAACAACACAAACCATGAACTTGAATCAAATCTTCCTTCCATTAATTCAAATGCCTATACATGGATGTTCTTCATACAATATTCTCTGCTTTCTCTTCTTGCTCATACTACAATACATTACAATGATACAATGAGGGTGTCTATATCCGTTTTCCCTCTTGAACTCTAAACTATCAAATCTAGACTTTAATATCCTATCTACCAACATTAACTAGATTAAATGCCTCCTATCTAACAAAGGACGAGAGCTTAAAGGCTCAAGGTCCAGTACAATATACACTGCGCCTTCATAAATGGATTCATTAAAAGACTTGTGCTACATTCCCAAAGTATTTTTCAAAAGTTTGGGTTTGTTGATCCAGCTGATCTCCGCTTGATGTGCTGGCTCACTTGATGAGTTGGTGATGCTCCTGCATCATTGAGCTTGACGATTTTACTTCTCAATGTGACAACTTCTTCTTCAAGCCTCTCAACCTTTTCTTCCTTCTTCATTATCTGAGACATCATGACTTCTTTTGTTTTTTTCGCTTCTTCAAGATGAATTTTTAATGTGATTATTTCTTCTTCAAGTCCTTTCTCTTCTTGACCAAACTCTGCCTCAATCTAGTTTAGATCGTTAGTTATTTTCTTAAGATGATCTGTCAATATATTCTCTCTCATTTCAGCTTCTTCCTTCTATGATGCTATGTTGGCTTCCAAATACTTCTTTTTATATTCAAGATTTTCTTTGATATTTCTGGCTTCTTCTAGATGAGTTCTTAAGTTCTCGATGACATGTTGGGCTTCTTAAAAAATGTGAACACTTTCCTTTTGTTTCATCAATTCTTTACTGAATGACTTTTTTTCTTCTCTTAGTTCATATAAAGAACTAATCAATTATGCTTCATAATTGTCTTTCTTTTCAATTAGTTTTTTTGTCTCATTTCCTTCATGTCATTCTATTTCAAGATGTCCACATTTTTAACAATTAAAGAAAAACAAAATACCTCTGGTGATTATGTACTCTTCATCTTCTGAATCTATTTGACATGGTGAACATATTTCTTCTTGATCTATACTTGAATATTATTTTTCATTTTCTAAATCTACGATGGGTGAAGAATATATGCCATGTAACTTATCCCAAAGTTCTTTGGCTGATGAAAATTTACCAACCTTTTCTCTTACCAGATTAGGGAATCCTTCCCAGATGAAATTCATTTTTATTTTGTTATTCTTCTTTAATTCCTTCTTGGCTGTAGTCTTTTCCTTTTTTGAACTATCATATTTTGTAATGACTGACAGCCAAACATAATACCCCTTTTCCTGTAAAAATAATTTCGTCCTTCCACTCCATAACTCATACTTTAAACCATCCTGACAATTAACACTAGTACTCCATTCTCAAAATAATCCATGATCTCCTTCCAATGGTTAAATTGTTTCATGAAGGAACCCGCTCCAATTCCAATTGTTGGATTACTGAGAGGGGAGTGAATAGTAATAGAACAATTTAATCATTTTTAACCATAAAATGCAAGTTTTATATCAATGTAGAATTATCATCCAATAGTTTCAGAGTAAATAAACAATGAAAAAATGAGCAATCATACACATACACAATACACCAGTGTTTTTACGTGGAAACCCAAACTGGGAGAAAACCACAATTTTTTTTTCTTATATGTCTTTAAGAATTACATTCATTGGAAGCACCAACTTACTTTGTTTTCCAGCTGCAACTAGAAGGAGGCTCCAACCCCCTAGTTTCTTAAGATACAACCTGAAGGAAGCTCCAACTCCCCAATTCTCTGGATACAACCAGGAGGGTACAACCCCCTATGTTCTTCGGCTACAACTGAAATGTGGATACAACCACATGTTCTTGTCTGGTCCAACCGCCTTGAAATATAAGTAGAGTGATGGAACCACTATAAAACTATAACTGTGAGATATACTATTGAAAACATGTAGCAATCAACCTACACCAAACAACATGTAACAACCTGTATGAATAACCTGTGCGAACATGTACCATACATCAACATGTACCTCAACCTATACCATAAACAAATGCATCAACCATGCACCAAACCTATACAAATAATATATAACAACAACCCATTCCATCAATTTTATCAACCAAATCATATCTACTCACCAATATCAATCACCATGACAACTCTCAACCATATGCACAATATCACCAATATGTGCATCAACAAGCATAACACAACAACTCATAATCATCACCAAGATCAATATGTGCTTCTAATAATATAACAAGACAAGTATGCTACATCATCCATAAACCATGTGTAAGTGCCTCCAATGATGTACCAAGTATGTACCAATCATGCATCAACTACTCGTCAACTATGACTCATCAATATGTACCAACATCATCAACTATACACCTCATGTATGTGCCAACTCATCAAGTACTTGTCTCAACTATGTACCCAACATGTACCTCAACCAAAATCCCTCATTAATTTCATCATCCAAATATGATTTGTAACTCTATAATAGACTTGGTGTATATGATCACATACCTGGAAACCTTCCATAACTTTAACAACAAGAGACTAGAATTTTCATCAAACTTTACTTTGGTCTCACATGACTAATTTTGGATTAGCCAAAAACCCTAACTTGAAATAATCATAACTATGTACCTATAATTAATAAAGATATGGAAATAGTACACAATTTTCTTTAGTGTCTTTTATGAAATTCCTCAAGGTTTCACTACTTGGAACCTCTCAGAAAAAGAGTTATATAAAAAATGGCATACCTTGTTGAATTCTAGCTTATTCTAGAGAGAGAAATTGTACAGCATGACCCACACATAATATTTATTGTATGGATCTAAAAATGGTACATATAATACTAAAGACTATACTATAATAAATACATTTGGTCTTACTAAATTTTTATTTGTTATGAAGAAGCTATGACGTTTTTACCTGAAACACGTGTTATAGACTAGTTTCAGAACTAGCCACAAACCCTATTTTCCACGGAGTGTAACTCCAAAAAAAAATGACCCACAAGATGAAATTATTTTCATAGATACTTGGTTATGTTTCCTCAATGGCCTCCCAATTTCAAGGTATGAATCATTCTATAAAAAAAATTATTGTGAAAATGGTGAGATGACCTATAAATAACATACCTTAGAAAGAATCAACAAAAGAATTTATGCTCCCTTGAATTTCAACCTTCTTTACTTCACCTTCCTTATGAAATTCGGATTACATATCCTTTGGTTACCTCACTCACTTGTATATATTCAATACGTTCAAGTGTGTTTAAAATGAGAGAGCCTTTCCTCTTATTTATACTTTCATGTAGCTTTCTCAAGGGGTTACCTTTTAACCATCTTAACCCACTTTCCTTATTTTAGGGTTAACCCACTTCTAACCACTTGTCTACTTAGTAATTTCTCCTTTAAATTTATTATTTAAATAATTTCTTTTGTATCCACTTTGAATTAGAGTAAACTAATCACTTCACTTTACCATTTAAATTATCTTCTAACAATCTTAACCCACTTTCCTTATGTTAGGGCTAACCAACTTATAACCACTTGTCCACTTAGTAATTTCTCCATTAACTTTATTATTTAAATAATTTCTTTTGTATCCAATTTGACTTATAGTACACTCATCACTTCACTTTATTATTTGAATAAATTCTTCTTTGCAACCACTTTGACTACTTTGACCTTTTGGGGCTTCTATATGACTCATGAGGGTTCTCCAACTTCTCATGGTCATAACTCTCTAACCGTGAGGAGTTATGTGACGTTCCACATACCACTGGAAATGGCATGACATGTAGTATCCATATAGAAATTCTTTCCTACAAATATATCAAAACTCATACCATTATCCATCAAACAAACTTGGGTCCATTACCCAAACCTTTGTGCTACCGTAATTTTCTACCGAACTTTCTTCAAGGGTTGACATCAATGACAACCAACTGAATTAATTAGCAAGGAAGAGTTCTTGCCACTGGTAGAGTTTGTGTACAATAACATCTATAAAGGTACCATTAATATGACACCATTTGAGTTTATTTACAGGTGACCATGTCATACATCATTGAGCTGGGACCGACTTGAGGATAGGATCTTGGTAGGACTAGAAGCGATCCAAGAAATTGAAGAACAAATGCAATCGATAAGACAAAGGATTAAATAAGAAAAATATCAGAAGAAGATTTATTTCAATGCACATCACGTTGACTGCAAGTATGAAGTTGGTGACCGATTTTTCTTATGGGTGAAACCGCACAAGAACTCGATCAAGTTTGGAAAGGGTGTTAAACTCTCTCCTAGGTTTGTGGGACCCTTCAAAGTTGACTAGCTTTGCCTGATTCTTTGAGGCATATGAACGATGTCTTACATGTATCGTTTTTGATACATTATGTTTGTGATCCTACACATGTGATGGACATGAGTTCTTTGCAGGTGTCGGACAAGGGTGCATTAACGACCGAGCCAATCCGAATTATGTACCATCACATTCGAAAAATACGACGTTGAATAATCGATTAGTTCAAGATCCAATGGAACAATTATAGTCCACACTCAACTACCTCGAAGGATGAATATGATATGTTCCAATAGTTTATGTATTTGTTTGATAGATTAGACATATATACCTTGTTAGATAATTCTATTATTGCATTTTATATATTGTACAACTTTGGGACAAAGTATAAAACAAGAGGGGGTGTATGTAACATCTGTCTCTTGCGATCACATGTTATCGACTTATTCTTTGAGGACACTTGCATGCAAGTGATTTGGTTATAGTACATGACTATATATTTCGCTTATGGATTTTTATGATGATGTCGATGATTTTGATTTAATGTTAATTGATATATATGTATTGACAGATGCTATTGATGAGTTCAACTGAGTGTGTAGGAAACTTGACAGATTGTGGATGTTGATGGCATCAATGGAAGTCCTGGGACTCCGTATTAATTTAGGGAGTGGATTATATTGGTTTGAGTATTTCATTTATGCATATGTGACATATGATCGATTATAGTATGATTTCTTATATGGATCGTTGACAATTTTTTGTTGATGGATGCAGGTTGATGATTTATTTCTAATCTAACTCACATAAGGTGTAAAGGGGCCATGCATATAGACCATATATTGAGGGAGAGGTGTAATGTACCTCAAAATTTACATAATTTTTTTTTTTAATTATTTGGGAATATTGAGTTAGTGTTTTTATCCTTGAGGCCATTCAATCACTTGTCTATCCTAAGGTACATCCGTCTTACCACTTTTACTCCTCTATCCTATTAACATAAGGTCACCACTTCTTTTGGTAAAGTGTTGCATATGACATCATGTCCATAACTATGGACCATTTGTCTCATGACAACTTAATACTATCCACTTTCTTATTACTAAGCCACTCTAAGACATGTAGTAGTAACTACTTAGAGTCTCGCTATCCTATATTGCGAGGTTAGAGGTGTCAGGCCTTTAGAAGTTCAATCCGATAAGTGTAAGTAACACTATAAAATCTACAATGAGAAATTAACCCTTATTTGGAAAAACATAGATATAGTGGATTATCTTTGGCCACTAAAATTACGCCTTGAATCTAAAGTGCGCAGAGGGTTAATCTATTAGAGGTTAAGGTTATGATCATATGCACACCACTCGTTAGGTAACGACAAGGCCAATTGCCTCGGTGTTTTAATGCAAGGTAGTTGGATTCGACATGTAATGGTGTAGTGAGACCTTCATTCGGTTGCCTTGCCATCAATGCCCTTAGCTACCGATACAAGTGGAAGGAACTTTGTCTTAAAGGCCTATCTGCATATTTAAAGCACCTGGGAAAATATCTATTCAACACAGAGCTCGTCTGGCATGCTCAAAGGAAACTTTGACACCTCCCCTATAATAACATGGTCTAAGTACGAACACCTACTCCCCCTTTTCTCCATTCAGAGATTACTCCCATGCCCTTCACTCTCATTCAGACTTTTGGTTTGGGTGGAAGAGGAATCACCGTCTCAAGCCATTCTGTTCGCACCCTGGTTAAGGTTTTTGTGAAGGGGAGAAAAATGTCGCGGACCAATTCCTTTGTTGGCTCAAACCTCATGGCTAGGAGTACACGATTCCAGTCCCTGTGCTAAGTGCATGGAAACTCTTGGTGGTACTTCCCGATAGCAGTTCTGTGTGGTAAGTTTACCTTTGGCTCTCCTTTTATTTATGCTTCAAAAAAAACATGCTACCTTGTCTGTGGGTCTGTGCACACCTTTGTTCTTTGATAAGATCCTCGTCTTACTTCTAGGGTACTGTGTTAGAAAAGGAGTTGGGTTCTGTTTGGTAAGGGTTTGGCTCCTATCCTAGTTTATTCCTATTACTACACCATACATCTTGTTGAGACCGAACCATTACTTGTATCACAACGTCTGTTATGAAAGTCGAGAACTTACTCGGTTAAACCCTTGTTATTTTTCTTGGTCTCCTCCATTGGATAGTCCATCAAACCCTTTGTTATTGTTTTCTGGTCTTCTTTGTTTGACTATAGTGTTATCTAGTAGCATCGATTTAGAAGCGAAATTTTCCCAATGTCTGAACGCGCTTAATCTCTTATGTTTAAGTTGAATATTCAAAGGTTTATATTTACCATGCATCATTTTTTACACCTTTTATTCTTTGCAATATTCCTGTAATATCCCTTTGGATTATGCACTGGTATCTATTATTAATGATGGGCCCCTGGATGTGTGAGGGTACCCATCAGGGATGCACGAAAACCCCTTCCCCTTTCAGTCTGGGCGATGTAGTGCGATGGCAGAAGGCATAAATCCTCTGCATCAGTTAAGTATTCAACGACCCCCCTTTCTAGCTAATTTCTATTCTGTAACTTACTATATTATCTTGTTTCGTTATGTTTTAATGCTTCTCATTAATTCTGTGTATTTGCGGGCATGCCGAAGAATGGGAACACCCTCCTTGCTCTGTCAAAAGGTATTCGGGATCCTACATAGTATCTAAGTTATTTCGAGATTTCAAATCCCGCTGGTCTAGGCTCTATTTCTTCCTAAAGTCTGAGAGGTTAATTCCAAGTTCTGTGGTACAAGGTATGCTCCGAATTGTATAAGGTGATCTCGGTATACAGAATCATTGCACAGTGTGTGCCTGGTTGGAATTTGATAACTAGACAGTCGATTGTTAAAAATATAGTGCTCATTATATCATGTGTATTAAATCTATTGTGGGTTTGGGATTCTAAAGTATTCTCCTCTATATAATTTGAGGATGGATTTGGTACTATAGATTCAGATTTTTGTTCTAGCTATTATAGTTATTTTTGTTTTCCCGAATTGAATCTTATTATTGGATATATAAACCCTTTCTCGAATGAATCGGCCATGCATAGTGATTACACCTAAGGGTTTGATTCTTTCCCAGAAATAATATGGTCGAAGATTCCCATATTTCGTTTATGTTCCAATTGAAGAATTAACTAGTTTCAGTTTTACGCATCACAAGTTATTTACCTTCTGTTTTTCAGTTATAATTGTTGAATAACCCTTAACAATCTTGTTACCCGTGAAAAATATAGCTTCATTACTAGTTTGGAATCACGCATCCTGTACCGTTTACCTTCCGTGTCAATTATCATGGTCAAATAACCCCTTAACGGACTACTCACCAGTGAATTAGATAGCATCAATGTAGTTTTGGATCTACTCACCATGTACTATTTTCCTTCTGTTTTCTGTTATTGCTTATTGTGTAAGTTCCTTATAGATCTATACAGCAGAAGGTTCGATGGTCTTCATTATTTGTTTATAATTCATGCTTTATTACCTTCTGTTTTCTATTATCATTATTAAATAAGTCTCTACAGGACTGCTTTGGGTTATGTATCATGCAATCTTTTATTCTCTATTCTCAATTACTTATATTGATTAAAACCTCTATGGGTCCGCTCACACGAACAAGAAACAACATAGTCATTATGAGAGAACCTTTTGTTTAACTGTGGGTAAACATTTTCTTAACAGGGTCATCCCTTTTGTTTAACTGTGGGTAAATATTCTTTTTTTTCCTTTTTCATACAAGTGTCATAGTCAAATAGCTAGTTGGGACAAATCAGATCTCTTCCCAACAATCAAATCATTTATTACAATTATAAAATTCGAAATTTGGAATTGCCATAAATGGCAAAAATTTTCCAATTTCAGAATTTACTAAAAACGAAAAAAAAATTTCAGCACTTTTTAGATTCTAAATTATTTTGTCCAATTTCTTTATTTTGGGGATGTCACATCCTTTCCCCCTTAAATAAAACACTGTCCTCAGTGTTCGTTCCTTTCCTGGAACAGGATTGTATGAGATTTCCTCAAATCTCCCTCCAATTCTCAAGTGGCCTCCTCAGGACTAAAGTGCTTCCATTGCACCTTTACCTGAGCGATGGCTCTGTTTCGAAGTGCTATTTCTCTCTGGTCCATAATGCATAAGGGTTCCACCTAGAAATCTCCTTTGGGTTCCACCTACACCAAGTACCAATCAATCATATGAGTAGGGTCATGAATATACTTTTTCAGCAATGAAACATGAAATACGTTATGAATTCTTAGATTAGTTGGAAGTGCAAGTTGGTATGCTATGGGTCCAACTTGAGCTAGTATCTCGAAGGGCCCACAAAACCTGGGTGCCAACTTGGCACAATTCCCTAAATTCAATGAGCCTTTTTGGGATTTGACTTTTAAATAAACATGGTCTCCTATTTGAAATTCCAGGTGTCTTCTTTTTTGATCTGCATAGCTCTTTTGTCTGTCCTGTGCTTCTTTCAAGTTTTGTTGTACCTTTTTAACCATGTTCTCCATTTCTTGGAGCATTTCGGGTCCGACCATGAGTCTATCAGCCGGGTTATCCTAGCTAATTGGAGTCGTACATTTTCTGTGGTACAGTATTTTGAAAGGGCTTAACTTTGCCGAAGTTTGATACCCATTGTTGTATGTAAATTCTACCAATTGCAGATAGTCTTCCCACTTGTTCAGTTTTTTCCTTACATACATGCAGAGCATATCCTCCATGATATCGTTCATCCTTTTGGTTTGTCCATCTGTTTGTAAATGATAACTTGTACTAAAATTCAAGTTGGTATTGAGCCCTGTAAACAATTCCTTCCAAAAGGCGGATGTAAATTTTACGTCTCTATCTAAAATCACCATTTTTGGAATACCATGCAGTCTGAAGATTTCTTTCATGAATATTTCAGCAATGTTTATAGCTTTAAAAGTATACTTTATAGGAATAAAATGTGTAGACTTACTGAGTTTATCGATAACAACCATGATAGAGTCATTTTGTTTCTAAGTTTTTGGCAAACCTGCTATGAAGTCGAGTGATATAGTCTCCCATTTCCATTCTGGTACTGGCAATGGTTGTAATAGGCCAGCTGGATGCTGGTGTTCGGCCTTAAACTGCTGACAATCTTGGCACCTTGCCAAGTATTCTGTTGTTTCGCCTTTCATGTTAGGCCAATAAAATATTTTTCCTTAGTGTTGCTATCATTTTCTGGTAACCTGGGTGGCCAGAATACGACTTTTTATGTACTTTATCCAAGATTGTCAATTTTAACCCTACGGAATATGGTATGTAAAGTCTGTTTTTAAACCGTAACAATCCCTTCTTGTTGATACTTAGATATGAGTTCGCAGTATTGTTCAGTATTTCTATCTTTATTTTATTATAGTTTTCGTCATCAACACCTGCCATCCTTATTCTTCCTTCTAGATCACTTTCCGCCCTGCTAACATTCATCTCAAATAACCCATGAATTCTTCTACTTAAAGTGTTTGCTACCTTATTTTCCTTGCCTTTGATATGCCTAATCTCGAAGCTGAATTCGCTCAATAAGGCTAACCACCTTGCTTGCCTTGCCTTAAGATCTGGTTGGTTAAATAGATATTTTACCCCGCTATTGTCCATTAATAATAGGAATCTTTTGCCCATTATGTAGTGTCGCCACATCTTTAAGGCGTGTATTACTGCTGCTAATTATAAGTCATGAGTGACGTAATTCCACTTGTGTTCCTTCAATTTCTGGGACTCATAGCAAATAAATTGTCCTTCCTGGGTTAGGACACCACCTAGTCCTTCCTTACTTGCATCAACACATACAGTGAAGTCTTTATCTGGGTTTGCTACCTTCAATATGGGTGTCATTGTCAATAACTCCTTTAGTTTATTGAAGCTGTCTTGACATTTCTTTGACTAGTTAAACCTGGTTCCTTTCTTTTGTAATGATGTGATAGGGTAGGCTATCTTGGAAAACCCTTCTATAAACTAGCAGTAATAACTGGTGATTCCCATGAACGACCATATATCTACTACATCTTTAGGTATCGACCATTCTCTAATGGATTTTGTGTTTTTCAGATCCACAGCAATGCCCTTTGCTGAAATTATGTGTCCAAGATATTGTATCTCTTTCTGGTAGAAGTCACACTTGTCGAAATTAGCATACAGTTTGTGCTTTCTTAACGTTTGCGGTACTATTCTTAAGTGTTCCTCATGTTCCTCCTCCATATTTGAATAGACTAGGATGTCGTCGATGAATACTACCATGAACTTGTCCAAGTACTCACTAAAAATACTGTTCATTAAGCACATAAAAGTAGTTGGGGCGTTAGTGAGTCCGAATGGTATGACTACAAACTCGTAATGTTCGTATCTTGTCCGAAATGTTGTTTTGTTTATGTCCTCGTTTTTTTATCCAAACTTGATGATAACGAGATCATAAATCAAGATTTGAAAAGATCTTGGCTGCCCCCACTTGATCGAACAGGTCATTTATCCTTGGTAAGGGGTATTTATTCTTAATAGTCATTTTGTTCAGTTATCTATAATCGATACATAATCTTAGAGTACCGTCCTTCTTTTTCACAAAGAGGATTGGTGCTCCCCAAGGTGAGACACTCGGTCTGATGTACTCTTTCTCCAACAATTCTTGTAATTGTATTTTTAATTTTGTCAGTTTGGGTAGACTCATCCGGTAAGGTGCCCTTGAGATAGGGGCAGAACTGGGTAACAGGTCTATGGAAAAGCCTATTTCCCTTCTAGGGGGTAATTCCAGTATCTCATCCACAAACATGTCTCTGAAATCGCATAGGATAGCAAAGTCTTCCAACTTTGGCTTATCCTCCTATTCTGCTAGATTCGTCACTTGGATACCATAGACTTTGCATCCCTTTCTCATACATTTCTTTAGTTTCATTGCTGAAATTTGTCTGATTGATACCGGTTTTTGTATACCTTGGGCTGTCCTGGTAGTATCGGAATCATGTTTATAGCTAAGCATCTTTGTATAACAATTTAATATTGCTTTGTGTCATTCCAACCAGTCCATCCCAATAATCATATTGTAAGATCCTAGTGGTAGGATGTTCAAATCAGTCTTCACACTTTGACCATCTAAGATGAACTCAAAATTCGGAACAAACTCCACTACCTTTCTTTTAGTACCAGTCGCTAATTGTACAAGCCATGATTTCACATGCTTCAGTTTCTTAAGTTTGTTTGACCCGACCACATTAGGTGTAATATAACTTAACGTAGCTCCAGGGTCGATTAAAATAGAAATTCGAGTGTCATTGATTTTACCTTCAATTTCTACCACTGAGGACTGGTGGTCAGCTTGTCGACCATCTATGGTTGTATTTATATGATGTAGGCTTCTGCCCACATCTCTCACTGTCGAGGCCTCCTGCAGATTATGAAAAATAGTTCTATTTGTTGAATTCAAATGCAAACAGTTCCTACTTAGGTGAGGCTCTCCATATTCCCAACACTTTAATGGCTTGCGGGGATGGTCTCCAAACTTCTTCATTCCCAGGTTTGTTGGTTTACCACTGCCTTTTGTATTCGGATGGTTGGAGTGAAAGTCCTTCCTCGAAAAACCTTTTGTTCTATTCCGATGAGGAGCTGGCTGGTACCCCTTCTTCCGTTGGTTCATTCACTCTTGTTTCTTATCTTTCCATGCTTTGGGAAACTCCACCCATTGTTTGTACCGATCATAGCACATTCAGGATTTCCTGAATACTTCGCTCAAGGATTTGGGGTTGTCAAATTCAATTCTATCCTTGTAGCACTGTGGTAGGCAGCTTTGAAAACACTGAATTTTTACATTATCCTCTCGGATGTATGGTACGAACCTTAACAGTTCTAAAAATTTATTTATAAGGTCCTCCAATGTCATTTGTCCAAGTCGTAATTCATAGAACTCTTTTGTCTTTCTTTCATAGTAACTTTCTGAAAGGTATTGTTTCTTGAAATACTTCTTAAAGTCAGACCATTCCAACTGCTTTTCCTTTCGGCCCTTGGCCAATTTTAGGTTCTGCCACCAAATGATGGCCTTCCCTTTCAGATTGTAGATGGCCATTCTGACCTTCATGTTGCTGGAATAGTTCTAGATCTGGAAGTATTTTTTGATGTCCAAAAACCATGCTTCAGCTTCCTCTCCTTTCTTGGATTCTCCATCAAAGGTAGCCAGTTTAATTTTTTTAAATTCTCCTTCGAGGTGGTCTACTTGTTTTCTTTTCCTTTCAGATTTAGTTCTTTCTTCAAATGAAGGTGTTCCTTCAGACGAACTATCTCCTTTTTATGTTTTCAGACCTGAGTTCTTGGAAGCCCTTTTGCTGACTTCTTCTTAGTGATTATCATCTTTTGGGATTTCCTTGGTTACTATACTGCATAGTAGGACCTGATTTATCTCTTGCTGCTCCTGTTGTGCTTTCTTCAATTTCTCATTCTCTTCTTTAAAAATATGTAATTCAACAAGCAGGTTCCTCATTGTTTCTAACACTTCCATGGGTGAACTTTCATCACTGTTCTATCTTGGATCTCCAGGGGGTCCCTGTTGCGGGTTTTCTCCCATCCTGAGATGCCATAATTAACACAAAACAGAAATAGCTTTTTGTTTGTAAACATAAGATTTTTTTGTTAGTTTTACATAAATCAATA
>JZKD02S1748944.1:43201-55120 GCA_000966675.3 Picea glauca | reverse complement strand
GGTATTTAACCTACGTCATAGATCTGAGCGCATAGATTTTGGATGCCCAGATATTCTTGTTTCTTAACACAATGTGCTCTTGCAAGTCAAGCTTAGGATAAGTGGGTTTTTGACCCACTTCTTGCCATTTGTTCACCAAAGGGGGTCATTTCTTAGGAAAATAGCCCCCTTACTAATTTATGTGATAACATTAGGCTCCATGGGGGATGGCTTGGTCCCTATGAGATGCCAAGAACTCTTTTGCAGTTTCATTACCTTGTTGTTGGGCTATGGAGTCACTTATGAAAACAAAAAAAAAAGAAAAATAATGTTTACAAATACATGAGAGACACCTGTGTCTCAAATAAAGAACTTCTTCAGAAAATGCCCATTTACAGGGCCACCAAAAATTTCATCGCCCTCCAAATTCTGCAACCTATAGGCATTATTTAGAATTGTCTCAGAAATTTTGAAGGGCCCAATCAACAAGACTTCAAATTTGTGGTTCTTTCCTCTGTCCTACCTAGGTGCATCCCATTTAAGAACTAGATCTCCCAGCTAGAAATCTTCTTTTCTTGCCTTTTTGTCAAAGGCTTGTTTGATCCTTTGCTGATGGTCATGAGCTCTGTCCATCACATGCTCTCTAGCTTGTTGGACCTCCACCAGTTGTTGAATCCTTTTGATCATATCATTAGGCTCTCCTTGATAATCCTGAAAGAATTTTGCTACAGGTAAAGCCAACTGAGAAGGAAAAACGACTTATGTCCCATAAACAAGTTGGAAAGGGGAGATGCCTAGGGATATTTTTGTTGTCACTCGATCAACCCAAAGAGAGAATTTGAGCTTTGAATCTCATGCCTTCTTATTATTCTCTAACAGTATTTTAATAAGCTTGATCAAAATGTTGTTAGAGCACTCTACTAGTCCATTGCCTTGGGGATAATAGGGAGTGGAGTGAATCAATGAAATCCCAAACTATTCACAGAACTTGATCAATGACTTAGACTTGAAGGATGCAACATTATTAGTGATGATCATGTTTGGACAACCAAACCTTGCCATTATATCTTCCAAAAAACTAATGATCACTTTGTGCGAAGCACTCCTGGTGGGGATGGCTTCTATCCATTTGGTGAAATAATCTATTGTAGTTAAGATCCACCTGTGTTGACCACTTGAGGTAGGATGAATTTCCCCAATGAAGTCCAACCCCCATTGTTGAAAGGGTTCTAAAGCTACTACAGACTTTAGTGGCATAGATTTGAGTTGCTTCTTTCCTGAGAATTTTTGACATTTGATATAGGCTCTGATCTCTCTGCATACCTCAATGAATAAAGTGGGCTAGTAATACCCATCCCTGATAATTTTTTAGGCTGTGGTATTCCATAAATGGTGTCCCCCACATAGGCTTATATGGAAATCAAACATAATTTTTTGGGCCTCCTCTGGGTCCAAACATCTCAAAAACACTCCTAGAGGGTATTTCCAATACAAGACCTGGTTGATAAGGCAATATCTGATTGCCTTGAGCTTTAAATATCTTACTCTGCTTTTTCCCATACCATCATGGGGCCTTAAATCCTGTAGGAAATGTATAATATCTTTATACCAGGTGCATTATTCCAATGGAGGGTTTTCTTGAGGACTGCCATCAAATAATTCATCCTGTTAATTTTCTGAGCAAATGTTGATGAAGTTAACCCCCAGAGCCTTACAATTAGATTTAGCCAACAACTTGGCTAAACCATGACCTTTAACTAGTTTGGTGGGCTTTATCTCAAGATCAAACTCAAGGATTTTGGAAATCCACTTGCTCCTTCTTCCATCTATGTCAGGCTGAATGAGAATTTCCTTCACAAGAACTAAATGGACATATGCAATAACCCTTGAATGAAGAACATAGTGTTACACCTCAATATTTCTCACTTTGATAAGTGTCGTAAGTGTCACATGATCCTCTCGACTGTCGCAAGTGTCGCATGTAATTCAAAAGTGTTGCAAACATCAAACAAAGCATACTATCATGGTGATGACACCAAAGAGACACCTATAATAGCTCAGACACTTGGCTTGGAGGAGGAAGAATGATTAACTGGAATCAAGGACCTTTTATCACCTGAGAAGAGCTCTTAAACCAAGGTTCTGAAGGGGAGCACTCTCCTAGATCAGCCTTAGGAGTGTTGGCACTCCCCTATAAGGTTTTGTGGAGTGTTATAATGCTTCTTTGCCCCTCAAGAGGAGCGATATCCATCTTTGAAGTGCTGGCACCCCCTCAAGCCTCCTAGGGAGCACTATAGTGCCCTGATGCCCCTTTTGAGGGAGTGCTGCCTAATCTGAGGTAGTAGTTGGCCCATTGAGGAGAATAAGGGGAGGATATTTCAAGTTTAGAAGGCAGTTGCATTCAAATTCTTGGTTCCATCAGGAGATCCCTGATCCAAGGAGGGAATTCCTCAACTTGTTCTAAAGATAACTCAAGAGGTTAAGCTCTTCTTAACCTATATAAGCAGGCTCTATGATGGTGAAAAAAGGAGGAAGAATTGCTAGCATGAAACCTATGATCTCATAGGAAACACACAGTCAGTTGAAGGAGAGTGATCAGTAAAGATGCTACCATCCAGGTTGTGGATCTGCCAAGCAAGGGTTAGACAAAGGGGACTTGACGAAGTTGTCGCATTTGCATCTACGATTGTAAGTAATGTTGTCGTTATTATGATTAATATGACACGCTTAGCCTGTTTCTTTCTAGTTTGTGTCTGATTTTATATGAACTTATCGTCAATCGATAGATCTGTTTTCAGGCTAACATCAATAGAGTAGGAAGCAGTTGTACTTTGTTTGTCTACAGGACTCAGCAAGGAGCGAGAGTTCAGAACTCGATTTGGAGCGTGCAGGGACAAACATCAATTAAAAGTTACCTCTATCATCCTTCCTTCTCACGTATTAGTTTGTGTAGATCTGAAAGGAAGTCAGTGTCCATGTTAAGCATTTTTTGTCTTAGAGTTAAGGTCTAGCTCTTTGAGGCAATCTACCTATCCGCAGGGAGATTTTCTTACAACAGAAACTGGCGACTCCGCTGGGGAGTCCTCAAATCGAAGCTTTTTTCTTTGATTTCTCCTCATAGACCTTGTTTTACCCCTTGATTGTTTCAGACCTAGTTCACTCCTCTTTTGATTGGTTTCATGAGCTGATTGACTCCCTACCCCATCACACTCAGCCTAATTGTCGAGACTGAAACTGCAATTTTGGATTTTTTGACACTTTTAGGAGTTTTTTATCCTGGCACCCCTGTCCCAGTGTTAACAGAGTGCCAGCGCTCCCTGAGTGCCTTACACAGAGTGCCAGCCCCTCTTTGGCCAAGAAACCTTCCAGAATTGCCTTTTTTAGAGTTTTATCTCTGTGTTTCTCTTGCTGGGTTACCTTGTGAGTCAATGCTTCTTCCGTTCCAGCCTTGACATCTGTCTTTTTGAAGAACGAACATCTTGCTATTTGGATTTTGTAGCCTTCTTCACTATTGTTGTTGAGTTTTTCTGTCATTTGGAGTTTGAAACCCATGCATTGTCTTTCTCTCTATTTAACTAAGAAAAAACTCTGGTGAAGGTCATCAAAGACCTACAAATCTCTGCATTTTGATTTTAGTTAAGATCATTGTTCTTCGACATTCCTTTTGGTATGAAGTTCTTGGTTTTTCTTTGATTGTTTCTTTTCTTTCACTTGTCATTTTGATTACAACGAGAGGGTGTATTGTTTGCATGATTTTTGCTTGTGTTGGTCTGATTTTCATTCATCCAAGAAGACAATTAGCAAGATGAGCATTGTTTTGAATTAATCATTATTCATATGCAAAAAATAAAAAGTAATTTCATGATTGATTTTGCATATTAGAAGGTATCTCAAAGTTTCAAGCATCACATCAGGATTTGATTTAAAGAAGATTTGTTTGAGGGAATTCCTTATTAGTGCTTGTTAGTGAAAATAACTCTCTCTCTCTCCCTTAAATAGACGTTCATCGAAAAGAAATGAATTCTTATCATCTTTGATGCATTTTTGGGACTGAGTCATAATTCCATTCATTTCACTTCCATGCACCCCTTTTGAGTAAACAACATCTATTAAATGAGCGCTAATTAAAAATTATCTAGAACTTTTTCTTTTCTAGAATCCTCCACCAACAGTAGAATAGGATTAGTACTTTGGATTAGGTTGTGAGCATAACTCTCCAAAGTTTCCAAAACAAACAATAGCATCATGAGTTAGGGAGAGTCAAATCCAATTATTGTATAAGTCTGCCTGGGATCCCGCTCTCACACAGGGGTTATGCACGAGGTCACATTCGGCTGAGTTATGGAGA
Organism: Picea glauca; assembly: GCA_000966675.3. Classification (NCBI taxonomy): domain Eukaryota; kingdom Viridiplantae; phylum Streptophyta; class Pinopsida; order Pinales; family Pinaceae; genus Picea; species Picea glauca. The sequence goes on along the minus strand of JZKD02S1748944.1, from coordinate 50,793 downwards.
TTATCCCTCCGTGGTTTAACTGATTGTGGTGGTCAGATCGTACTATGGGGATCACTTCAAGGTAAATCCACAATTACTGCATGGAAGCCTTTTAGTTGATTTTGGGCTCGATACCCTAACCGTACGTTTGGATCAAACTGTCGACTTTTCCCGCCCAAGGGCTGACTGTGAATTGGTAACCTGAGTGGCCATAATCTTTAGGGTCTTACACAAGGTGATAGTGAAGGGAAGTCTCACTGTACCTGGGGCAGACATTAGTCAAACTCACTCGAGCTCCTTGGAGGGTAAATCCACAATTATTGTGTGGAAGTTTGCACCAAGGCGTAAGTCCATTAAGCAGGTCGCCATTGTAACTGTTCCACCCTATCCCCACCCCTTCTGGACTTGATCACGCGACATTGGATTTCATCACCAACTGGTACAATCATCGAGAGAAGGTCCTATTTTCTTGGTTGTGGTTCTTAGATTCTATTAGCGTATGTTGTTTCTTTTCGATAGTTGGCCATAGATCTCTTTCGCTGACTCTTTTTTGCCAACATCGACCCTCCACGCCATTCGTGGAGGATACAAGGAATTCCTCCAGAAAAAATGGAAGGAAACACCCCTTTACCCCTTCATTCTACAGAGGAATCTCCTCAACAGAGCGAGGTTCAAAACACTACAACTCCCCAGGAAAAAGTTCCCACTCCTTTGGAGAATTTTCAGATTGTTTCAGAGTCTCCAGAAGCTTTTCGCATTCCGGAGGGATATGAACGACGTGTCCTCCAACTGAATCCTGCTGGTGAATTTTTCATCGTCAATCCTTCTGACATTCCGGCTGGGTCTCATCATAACCCTTTAGCCGATGACCCCTTTTGGACCACAGACATTGTTTGAAGTCCACCGCACTTGGTGCGAGATCTTTATGGAACATGGATGGGTGCTGACACACCCATTTCTTACACGGTACCCCTAAACCATTTTACCGGTACCACCATTTTCACGGCCACACCACCCGTTGGTCCGAGCAAATCATCCATTGGCCCAAGGTCTACTCTTCCCCTCCAAACAACCCATTCTACAATGGTCCCTCACATTCTGACTATTCCCACCGGTAATGTGGTGGTTAATCAAGCTGCGATTGGCACACCTATAACACCAAGACCTACATCATCACTCCCTTTTGAGTATATGGCATTGGATTCTTTCACTGCCACCACTACCCAAGCTACTACTACCCAAGTTGTTTTGGGAAGTTCCATACCTATCCAACAACTCGGAGGGACCAGTCTTGGTGGTCCTAATCCGCTTGGTGGTACCGATCAATCATTTACGTCTGGTTCTCAAATTCCAGGAACTCTACCTCAAGCTGGGGGGCATCATCCCATAGGAGGAAAAATCCCATTTGGGGTGCACCCTCATGCTGGGGGGCAGCCTCAATCCGGATTCTACCATCAACCACATGGACAAAATGTGTCTACCACACCTAATCCATGAAACGTCCCTTTTCCAGGAAACCCACAGTTCTTGGCGGGACACAACTCTCAAACTCCGCAACAACCTCCTTATGGACAAACCCCCAAATCCAGTTTATAATCCTCAAAACCCATATGGTTATCCTTCGCTTGCACATAACTCTCAAAACATCTCAAATCCTACGTACCATGGTCACCAACCTCATACAAGAGGGCCCACTAGTTATAATTATCCACATAACCCAGTAATGGGCCCTACTGGTGTCCCTCTGCCACACCAACATTACCCACAGGTTAACTGACAACTACCTTTTCTAGCTACCCTGGATCTTCCAGACTTGTCTCGGTTAACGAATGACCCTATTTATCATTCTCCGGTTTGGACAGCTATTCCAACTAAACTTCCTTCTGATATCCCAAAATTCGATGGAAAGTCTGGAGAAGACCCAAACAACCACGTAATGACTTTCCATTTGTGGTGTTCATCCAACTCCCTCATGGACTATTCTATACGTTTGCGTCTTTTCCAATGAATGCTTACGGGTTCTGCGGTGAAATGGTATATCAAACTACCACGTGCATCTTTTCATGATTTCAACTCCCTCGCCATGTCCTTCCTCACACACTTCCAACTACCCATTCGATACGATATGGGCATTGAACTATTAACCTCCCTTCGTCAGACAACTTCCATGCATATCTCTAATCATATTCATGAATGGAGACGACATAGGAGGCTAATCAAAGTGGTCATTTCAGACCAATTGTTAGCAGAATGGTTCACTGAATCATTGTTACCCCATATCGCTCATGATGTCTCCATGGGCAGCGTAGTCACCGAGGAAGAAGCTATTGCCCAAGCTCAGTACTTAGACTTGGTCTATTCACAGTATGGTACTCTGTATGAGTTGATACCGAATTCTACCCATGCCACTAACGATCCATCCAAACCATCGGTTGCTTCCCACGTGGATGGAGTTATTGGCTCCGTCAAAACCCAATCTACTACCTAGTCGACTGGAACGATTCAGCGGCCCACTTCGATGGCTACTCCTAGCCCGACTGCACCCTCTTCTACCCACTCTCAAACTTAGGTCTCTGAGGTGAATGCGGTCCAATCAACCCCTTCACAACAATCTACGGGCAAGAAGAAAACGAGAAATAAACCGAAGAGAAAAAATAACAGCGAACAACCAAAAAATCAACCGCAAACCCCTGCTGCCAGAAAACAACCACAACGAAAACCAAAATTCCCATGTCTCATTTGTGGTGACGATCACTACACCCGAGACTGTCCACATCATGATGAATTGGCCAAGATTTTTAAGGGAAATTCACAACCCGCTGTGCTTACTCAGCCTTTTCCACAACAACAATCTTTGGTTGCTCAAACCCCCACCACATGGGGTAGTTCCAACCCACCCCATGATGAAGCCTCGATAAGTACTCACATTTATATGTTCAATGGGGTTAATCTAACCACTCGCTTTGCAACATATGACATGCCAGTTAAACCTGATAAACTGAAGACTGCTAATGGTTCTGTCCTGGACCTGTTACCATCCTCTGTTACTCCTCCATCTGCTAGCCCTCCATCTGGTCCACTTTAAATTGAGAAACCTTCTTTTGACTCCATCTTACGCCCTCCTAAGAGCACCATCTAAAAATCTACCTTCAATCCTAATTCATGGGCTACCCAAAACTACAACATTGTAGAAGATTTGGCCCAAGCACCGTGTGCTATGTCTGCCTTGGAAGTTCTACAACATTGTCCCAACCAACATAGAACGCTCTTAGCTATTATCAGTGCTTTTGACCCCGAGTCATCGAACAACCTCACGTTTAATCTGGATGATCATCAACCATGACTCTCCCACCAGTTAGCTTTTCAAATTGATGTTGTTGTTCACAATCAACAAATCCACCGAACTATCTTAGATGAGGGAGCCTCTACTTGTGTCATGTCCTTAGCTTGTTGGAAAGGCTTAAAATCACCTACCCTTAACAAATCCCCTACGATGTTACGCAATTTTGATGGACGAGGTTTTCATCCTCACAGATTATTACAATCCTTAGTCATTCAGTTGGGTGGCAAAGCTGTTACTGTTGATGTCGAGGTGGTAAATGCCCCCCTCGATTACAACCTACTACTCAGAAGAAGTTGGTTCTATGCTATGATTTCCGTCGCCTCATTGGTGTTTTTATGTGTACAATTCCCCCATCAAGGCAAAATTGTCACCGTCGATCAGCTTGATTTCTGTACACCTAACTCTTGCATCCCTGCCACCAACAACATTCCCTTTTTGGGAGACCAGCCAGTTATGTATGAAAGCATTGGTGTTGGCTTATTGAAATATTCTAGCCTTATGGGTACTTTCCCTATACCACTTCCACCTACCGCACATCATATTGCCGCTGTCAATATGATCTCGATTATGACTTATCAATCCCTGGAATCATTTGATCCTTGGATTGTACTTAGTCCTCTGGAATTCGATGTGCTCAGTGACACCATGCCACTTAGCCCAACCGAGGCCGCATACGTAGCTATTCAATCCGCCTCTCCCTCTCCAAACAACCCACATTTATTGGCACCTGATGCCTACTCGATTCCCTAATGGTTGGATTTCCTATCATCTGTCGTCGATTACATTTCCCACATTTTTCCTTCTGACGAATCGATTATGGAAATGCTCATCATCGACGATTTACCTTGGGATGATAACCATCATCGATCCTCTTTTCTTCCACCGTTGGAAGAAATTCACCGAGACATACACTCTGTCTCCCCTCCCGATGTTACCGATGCTCCGCAATCTCCTATCCTCACACAAGATACCCTCTCCGAGGGGAATATGGGTAACATCTCTACTATGATCATTATTGACATTTCGATCAAAGAAGGTGTCGTGGAAAACATTAACCTTGGTGCTAATTTCACACCCGACGAAGTGGTCTTTTACACCGCTTTGTTTAAATAATTTCGCGATGTCTTCGCATGGAGCTACGAGGAAATGCCCGGGATCGACCCTTCAATCATCATGCACAAAATAAAAAATTATCCTGACGCGAAACCTGTTCGACAAAAGCTTCACCCAATTCATCCCAAGAAAATCGTAGCTATAAAGGCAGAAGTTGAAAAAATTCTAAAATATGGCTTTATTTATCCCATCCCTTTGAAAGAATGGGTCTCCAACCTTGTTCCGGTTGCCAGGAAACAAGGGACCATCCTTGTTTGCATTGACTATCGAGATCTCAACAAAGATTTCCCAAGGACAACTACCTTACACCCTTCATTAACCAAATCATTGATAATTGCGCAGGGAGTGTAATCTTCTCTTTCATGGATGGATTTTCTGGATATAACCAGATTGAAATCTTACCTATTGATCAACATAAGACAACCTTCATCTGCCCTTGGGGTACTTTTGCCTACCGAAAGCTACCTTTTGGCCTTAAAAATGCTGGTGCTACTTTCCAGCGGGCCATGTCATACGCTTTCCATGACATCAAACATATCGTAGAACCTTACCTCGACGATTTACCTGCCCACTCGTCAAATCGATTCGATCACATTCATCACTTATGGGAAATTTTTCTTCGATGTAGGTTCTGCCATATTTGTCTAAACCCACACAAATGCATTTTTGCTATCAAATCCGGTCAACTCTTCAGTTTCATTGTCTCCAAAGACAAGATCAGGGTGGATCCCTTAAAGATTAAGGCCATCCTAGCCTTACCCCCACCTACCAATTTAACCCAACTCCAAAGTTTGCAATGAAAAGAAAACTTTCTTCGTCGTTTCATCTGCAACTATGCTGAAATCACTAAAATATTTATGCGATTACTACAAAAGAACACCCCTTTCATCTGGGATGATGCCTCCCAACAGTCATTCGATGCTCTCAAGCACGCTTTGACCCACACACCTTTGTTACATCACCCTGAATATACAAAGGATTATATCCTTTACTTGGCTTCCTCTACTTCCACCATTGCGATGGTGTTAGTTCGAGAAGACCCCAATGGAAAAGAAGATGTGATTTATTATCTGAGGAAGAGTCTATTTGGACCCAAACTCAGATATTCACATGTCGAGAAACTGGCTCTGGCAACCGTCATCATTGTCCATAGGTTCTGCCATTACATCTTATTACGCACCACCACGGTAATCACAGACTCCAACCCCATGTACCATGTCTTGACACGTTAAGTACTTGGGGGAAAATATTCAAAATGGATCGTTATTCTTCAATAATTCGATCTTGAGTTTACAAAGACCAAAGCCAAAAAATCCCTCGTGTTTGCCGAGCTCATCTGTGCTCTCCCTCGTGCCGATGAAGACATCGAAACTAGAGATTCTCTCCCTGATGAATCTCTCTTCCTCATTAGCACCTCTGATCCTTGGTACGGAGACATTCTCCTCTACCTTCAAACCCAACATTTTCAGCCCAACATTTCTCATGAAGAGTGTCGACGCATTCATCACCACTCTTGTTGTTATCTCATCATCGATGACACTTTGTATCGTCGTGGGATTGACACCATCCTTCGGCGATGCCTGATTCATGAGGAGGCTGAACGTGTTTTGAACGATTTTCACCTTGGTGCCTGTGGCAGTCACCTTTTCGGGATGGCCACAACCCAAAAAATCCTACGTGCCAGCTACTTTTGGCCCTCGATTTTCAAAGATTGCATCGAGGCTGTCAAAAAATGCCCACCCTGCACGGTTACATCATCGTTGTTGTCGACTACTTCATCAAATGGGCTGAGGCTATGACTACCTTCCTGAATGATGGTCGTACTGCAACTCTATTCCTTTTCAACCACATCATAACTCATTTTGGTGTACCACGTGCCATTGTCACTGATCATGGTGCACACTTCAAGAACCAGATGATGAGCGAGTTACATCTCAAATTGGGTTTTCGCCATGAAAACTCATCCCCCTACTACCCTCAGGCCAACAGACAAGTTGAGGCTATCAACAAAGTCCTAGAAACCATGATCCAATGCATGGTAGGGGCAAACAAAACATCATGGCATTTACAACTTTTCTCTGCTCTCTGGGATTATCGTACTTCGATGAAAACCTCAACTGGATTCACCCCTTTCCAGTTGGTCTATGGAATTGAAGCCATTCTACCAATCGAGCATGAGATTCCATCACTCAAACTTAAAGTAGAACTCCTGCCCCATACTTGTGCTGAAGAAGAATGATTCTTGTATCTATCCAAGCTGGACGAAACATGTTGTGATGCTGCTCTCGTTAATGAGGCATATCAAAAATGAATTAAGAGTCAATACGACAAATCTGTCCACCCTCATACTTTTGCAAAATGAGACTTGGTCCTCCTTTATGACCAAGCTCATGATAAATTGGGAACATGCAAGTTAGAACCTCTGTGGCACTGTCCTTACATCGTGAAGCATGTCCTACATAGAGGTGCCTACAAATTAGTAGATTATGATGGAATTTCCCTAGGAGAGCCCCGAAACGGGCTTTACCTTAAAAAGTACTATGCCTAGATCACCTAGCATCTGTACTTTGTACATTATTGTATTTTAGTTTGGTGTGTCTATTTCTTTCGCATGCTCAAGTCTTTACCCTTGCCACTCATGACTGTGCTTGTGTTTTCATGTGCAGATGACATCTTCCTTTTCTATATTTTTCAGGTTCGCGAATGGCGCTAGCCGACATACCCGGAACATTGCTTCGTCAGCATGGGTTATCTACCAATTTGATGAGGTGGTGAGTTAAGGAGGTATCTGCTTAGGACCAGCAACCAACAATATGGCAGAATATCATGCTGTCATCGGACTGTTGACCCAAGCCTCCTCCCTAGGTATCTATCGTATCATTGTTTATTTATACTCCCAAATCATGGTTTATCAAATCAACCGTATCTATGCCATCCGTAGTCCTATCCTACTACGTCTCCACCTACAAGTTCGTCGCCTTGAATGAATGTTTGATTACATTGAATATAGACACATTCAAAGAGAACTTAATAGTGTTTTGGATTCATTAGCTAATTACATCATGGATCGATATCTTGCCCACATATAAAATTTAAGGAAAGCAAAATTGTACATTACATGTAAATTAAAACACATCACAGACATCATCATATACAA
>JZKD02S1748944.1:25663-43191 GCA_000966675.3 Picea glauca | reverse complement strand
CACGGGACACTTTTCACTACAATGTGATTTTGGATCCCCCCTTAATACCACTTACCACCCCAGGGGGGTCCGAAAACCACTCTCCCTCCTCCGAAAATCACTTTTCGCACAATTTGACCACCTGTCTTCCAAGGACGATTCTGGTAAAGCCTGAAGGATTTTTTAGAAATGGAGATATTTTTTTCTCCGCAACTGGACGAACGTCAATAACCTCTCTTATTTTTTGCACAGATATCAGGAATTGGGAGAATAGAAGCCATCTATGAGCACAATTTTTCAAGATTCCATTTTTCCTGTTTTTGTCATGTTTTTGCGACAGATGTTTTGGAAATATGGAGATGAATTTGGAAAACTTGAGAGAGGTTTTTACTCAGGACTGACTCATATATAATAACCTCTTTCACTTTTTACACAACTATCATATATTGGGATAATCGATGATTTCGCTAGACCCTATTTTTCATAATTTGGGGAGGCAGAAAATCAAAAGAGACAGATGGTAGAGGGATAAAATTGAAATATGGGAATGAAATAAAAGGCACAAAGACATCTCATAACTGAAGATTAGCATTAAATCACCGAATCCATACTCTACTACCAGATTTCTACATAAATAAGCCCAGTCAACATCAAAAGATCAACAACACAACAAAACTCGAAGACATGTTTTCAACAACCTCCATTAAATTAAGCACCAGAAATCTAAGAAGATCTACAAGATCTCTATATTTTTGTAATCTGAATCTTTTGTAAGAAACTTATAAATACTTATAATTACAAAGTATTAAGGGTTGATCAGTTGGGACCTGTTAGAAGGATGAAACTAATTTTGTAAAGCAGCTCACAGGGCCTCCATGGATCAAATTCCAGTAACATAGTTGAAGCATCACATGATTCTTGTGCCAGTTTCATTGGTGAAGTAATCTCCCTGTTAATTTTTTTCTTCTGTTTACCATATTTTTTTCTACATTCTTAATTATTTTAAGTAGACAAAAGGACATAATTGGTTTAAATGTACCCTTTGTCACTTGCTTGAAATAATTTTTGTGTTTTTCCACTGAAGATTAAACTCAAAATTCTTAGTTGCTCTATTTTTAATTGAATTTCTTAATGTGTTCCATATTTTCCATGCATTAAATATTGAAGATCCAGTGGATTTTCCCACCTTGCCCTGAAATATTATCCTTTTATGACCTGGTTTTGATCCATTATGAACTGTGACTCCATTGCCAAATGGTTTTTCCTTGGCTGTTCCAACCAAACAATTTAAAACAAACCAAAAACTCCGTAGTCTTATAATTAGCCTAACAACCAATCCAAATAAAGAAAAATCATACAGAGAGATCCCTCTCTGAATCTTGGAGGGATAGATCCTTGAATCCAAAGTGGTTTTGTAGTTACCTCTTCCCATTTCTTCTTCATCCTGAGAAATTACAAAGTGTTAATAGAATATAGAAAAGGATTGGATGGTTTTTCTTACCTTATGTAGAAGGGTTTCCCAGGATACTTCTTATGTACTTGTGCATGGTGATTCTTCTCATTATCTTGGTTGATGCAACAAATTGTTCATGGTTTAAGTAAAATGATAAAATGGAATGAACTTCATGCTTAAGCCTCACTTATTGAAAAATCAACATGGTATCAGAGCATAGGTCTTGAAGAACCCTTTCAAAAGCACTTAAAAGATAAATTGTCCTTCTTCTGCAAATCCATACAACCTATAGGGTTTTTGTAGAATTTGTATGACCCTCTATTATTTAGAATTTTAAGCACCTTACATTTGGACTTTGGGGATAAAAATTGGACAAATATGTACGACCTTTCTCAGTGCACCTCTAGACACCTTCAAAGTGAAATTCTGAGGATTTTGAATTTTTGGCCCTAGGGTTTCTAGGGTTCTGCAATTTTCTGTAGAATCTTGATTTTAGGGTTTCTGCAACTCCTTGAAGAAATGTTTCATCTCAACAAAGTATTCCTATGAAACTCTCAAAGTTTATTTTTGGCATTCATAAGCCCAACAAAACCTAAAAGTGCTATCCTAGCTTAGCCATTAGGTTCTCTAGGACCAGTTGGCGAGAATTTGTGAAGAAATATAAAAATATGAAGAAACGAAGCTTAATGGAAGATAGGCTTGATGGTTCAAGAAAATTCAACTCCTGGAAGTCAAGGCTTCAGGTCACCCTTAAAGAACATGACCTTTTGAGTGTGATACAAAAGACTTTACCAGAAACAACTACCGATGAAGAGAAGGAAATAAGAAGGTTAGAAGATGTGAATGCAAGAAAAATACTCATCTACTCAATAAGAGATCATCTCTTACCTCGCATTGATATCCTAAATACAACTTATGAAATGTATGAAGTAGTGAAAGATATGTTTGAATGTGACAGCACCCTGATAGCCCTCACCTTAAAGGGCCAACTTCAAATTACCAAAATGACAAAAGGTGATACAGTGGCTACCTTCTTTATGAAGATATCAGATATCAAAGAACAACTAGGTTCCATTGGATAAATCATGTCTGGGAGAGAACTGCTTTTATCTACTCTCAACAATATTCCAAAACTTTGGGAACCTTTTCTTCAAAGCATCAGTGGAAGGGAAAAGTTACCAAATTTTGATCATCTATGGACAAACTATACTAAAGAAGAACTTAGACTCGGAAATATAGGAGTAGAAGACTCCCTTGATCAAAACCATTCTTTTGTGCTTCAGACAAAGAAAGGAGGAAGATTCAAAAGAAACTTCAGAAAAATATTCACAGATGAGAATACTCCATCAGCTTCAGGTCATAATCAGAGAAGAGATGTTTCAGAGATTCAGTGCTTCAGATGTGACAAATATCGACACTATGCTAGAAATTGTCCAACTAGGAAGAAAGAAAGACAATATGCCTCCACCACTGACATTGAACCATACCCACCTCAAAAGGATGAATATAAGAGAGATGATAAGTATTTACTCTAAAACAAATATAAAGTTTAGCATGACTATAGATCGAGGTAAATTGTTTGATCATTAAATTTATAGTTGATTGAATTCTTAATAAGTGAAGGGAATTATATCTAGTGTGATATCCCTCATAACTTGGACCATTATCCTTGGTATGGGAGTCCAAACCTTATTGATTGATTATTACACTAGTCAAGAAGACATAAAATATTTAGCAATCAAGTAAAAGAAGATAGCCATTCTTTAGACTTCATAGAGAGTTACTTGACAAAGAGGGAGTGAAAAAAAATTAAAAAGAATAAAGATACAATACCTTCTCCCTCTTCAGTAGTTTAGAGGGAGACAAGACATTATTTCAATTCATCCAGCGACTCCAGTTGATATGCCCATAGATATTACAGTAAGACATAACAGGTTTTCCTAGGTTTGACAAAACTCTACATAAGGTAGAGGAACATACAATTGCCTCAAGGGATATCCCGAGAAATAAAAAAATATTTTCGAGATACTCTTCAACCATGAGCCACTTCATTGTTCTAAGGCTCCCTCTCTTGGAGAAGCAACAAGAGAAAATGTATGGCAAGATTCCATAAAAAAATAATACCAGTACATCTTAAACAATGATGTATGAGATATTGTTCTGAGACCAAAAGGGAAGTCTATGGTGAATTCCAAGTGGATGTACAAGATCAAGCATCCAACTAATGGAAGTGTCGATAAATACAAAGTGATATTTGTAACCAGAACATTCCCACAAAGAGAAGGAGTTTTCTATGATGAGAAAATCGATCCAGTAAAACACACTATACTTCCATCCATACTATCATCCATGAGTTGAAGACTACATCATATGGATTTATTCTTGATGAGTTTGGGCTTCAGCAAGAATGTTGTTGATTCAAACCTATATTATTACATTGTTGGTGACGAGAGCCTGATTTTGATGATTTATTCAGGAATCCATGTTGTTGGAGACAAACATACCTTGAATTATGATTTTGATATAAAGGATTTGAGTATGATGCACTACTTATTGGGACAAGAAGTATGACAGAGGAATAATGAGATTTTTCCTAAAGTCAAAGAAAATATATAGTGGGGATATTAAAGAAGGTCATTATGGCTAAATGCAAATCCATGCCTACACCAATGATGATGGATTTGAAGAAAATAAATGTTGATGATTCAGATGATATTGATCCACAACTGATTGGATCATCGATGTTTCTGGTTAAAACCAGACCTGACTCATGCTATGCAGTGAATGTACTTATTCAATTCATGAGTCAGCTAAGACAGACTCACTAGATAGCAGTAAAGCATATATTGAGATATATATGAGGCACAATTGGATATGTTGTGAGATATGCCTCCAGTGTGGAATTGTGTTTGTAGGGATATGTCGATACAGATTCGGCAGAAATCACAGTGGACCGAAAGAGAACATATGATTGTTATTTTACCTTCATGTTTTCCACGGTTTCCTGATGTAGCAGGAAGCAAAGCTCTATGGCCTTGAGTACCACAGAAGAAGAGTATATAGCATTGAACGTGCAAATAAGTGTGGCTTCATAAGCTTATGAAAGATTTACTTGATCATGAGATGGATTCTATGATTATAACTAGAGTTGTGTGAAGCTATTTGAGAACTTTGTGTTTCATGATAAATCAAAACATGTTGAGATAAAATACCATTTTTCAGAGACATGATGTAGAGGAAAGAAACAAATGTGCAATACCTTCCCACACATGAGTAGATTGCAAACATCTTCACCAAACTAGCTTGGTGAAGAATACCTCTCTAGTTGAGAGGGAGTGTTGATGACTACAATGAAGAGAAAGTCCAAGTATGTTCATGTGAGACTTGACCTGATGGAGAATTCCTCCCTAGATGAGAGGGAGTGTTGATGATTATAGCTACATGATACATCCTCCAGGACACAGACCTAAGAGAGAGCCCCTGAGATGGGTGTGTGGTTACTATCTGAGACAGAACTGGAACGTTTTGTTGGCCTCCTCCTTACAAAGAGTTGAGAAGAACTCCATATGATTCTCTTGTGTAACGTAGTGAGAAAGAATATATATTGAGGTATACGTGACTATGGATAAGAACAGGTGAACGTGTGAAATCCCATGAGTTGGGTGCATCATTCTAAGAAATGGAGTAAACAATGTATTATCCTCCTCTAAGAAGAGAGTTGAGATAATGAACTCCATATGAATCTCCTGTATAATGCAGTGGGAAAAAAGATCTATTGAGTTGGACATGCCTGTGCATGAGCACGGGTGAACGTGATCCTAGTGGCTGAGCAATAGTGAGTGTACTTCTCCTATGATACATAGTGAGATAGATATGTGGACATCCTTGTGGATGTGGCCCTAGTAGCTAAGAACTAGTGGGTGTATAAGATCCGTCGCTATATTTTTCAAGAGTCATACTTACCTATAAACCTAATTGTTATGTAAAGGGTACAGGTCGGCCCCACCTTAATGTAAAAGATAATTAACGTGGTAATTATTATTTAAATTTTAAGTTATTGAGGTCAGCCCTATTTTTCTAATAGACACTTCTTTTGACAAGTTCAGTCTCATATAAGTAAAGGTAAACTCCCCATTGAGGAATCATATCACAAGTGTGAGTTTGGAAATTTCAGTAAACACTTGTTTTTGGGAAAAGTTTTCACCTCTCTTGGGCATTAGGTTTCTAGGGTTTGTGAGATCCTTTTTGTGTGCTCTATGTTTATGGTGGTGAAGGCCTTTATCTTGAAGAATATAGCAAAGGATTGGTTGGGTTTTCTTCCCTTGTGTAGAAGGGTTTTCCACGATACTTCTTGTGTACTTGTGCATGGTGTTTCTTCTTGTGATCTTAGTTTCTACAAAAAAAAATTCATGGTTTAAGTAAAATGATAAAATGGAATGAACTTCACGCTTAAGCCTTTCTTATTGAAAACTCAATAGCAGATAAATTGAGTGAGAGACTACACATATTTTCAGTGATACCTCTTCAGACAAATCTTATAGAAAATATTCTAGTTATACGTATCAACAATGACTGGTACAAAGAAGTTAAGAACAATATCGGACAAGACACCATGATGGTGCCAAGGTTTGTAGGTTATACATTGGACAACGACGGACTAGTGAGGTATAATAATTGGATTTATGTACCTCCTAACAAAGAATTGAGAAGTTTTATCTTAAGAGAAGCTCATAGAGCAATGTACATGGTTGAACTAGGAGTCATGAAGATGAGGACATACCTTAAGCCCTTATTCTTCAGGAAATGAATGAAGGTGTACATAGTTAGTTGCATGGCGAGATGTCTAGAATGTTAGCAAGTGAAGGTTGAACATAGACATTCAACGGAATTAATATAGTGACACGCTATTCTGTAATCGAAATGGGAGGTCATTTTGATGTAATTTATTGTTGGATTGTTGCTAACAATAAAGAGGCACAACTCGATTTTCATGGTAGTTGAGACTCTGACAAAGAGTGCACATTTTATTCATGTGCATATGACGCATCAGGAACCAAACATAGCTATATTTTTAATCAGCAAGATTGTAAGGTTACATGGTGTACTAAGAAGGATCATATCCGATCAAGGATTAGTGTTTATAGGATGATTTTGGACTAGTTTCCAAGAGGCTTCGGCAACACAACTGAAATTTAGTACAACGTATCACCCCGAGACACACGGGAAGATAGAAAGAACGAACCAACTTTTCGAAGATATGTTGTGTATGTACGTGATGGAGAAACATAAGCATTGGAAAGAGTTCTTGCCATTGGTAGAGTTTGCATAGAACAACAACTATCAAGGTACCATTAGGATGGCACCATTTGAGTTTCTTTACCAGTGACCGTGTCAAATGCCATTGAGCTAAGACTGACTTGAGGATAGGTTCCTAGTAGGACCACAAGCGATCCAATAAATGGAAGAAAAAATGCAATCGATAAGACAAAGGATTAAAGAAGTGAAAGATCGACAGAAGGGTTATGTTGACGCACATCGCATTGACCGCAATTATGAATTTGGCGACTATGTTTTACTATGGGTGAAACCACAGAAGAGCTCGATCAAGTTTGGAAAGGGTGCTAAACTCTCTCCTAGTTTTGTGGGACCCTTCAAAGTTGTGGAAAGGAAGGGACCTGTGGCCTATCAACTAGCCTTTCTAGATTCTTTGAAGCATATCCATGATGTTTTTCATGTATTTGTTTTGAGACACTATGTTAGTGATCCTACACATGTGATTGACATGAGTTATTTGCAGGTGCCAGACGAGGGTGCACTCATGGCGGAGCCAATCCACATTCTGAACCATCGTATTCAACAGTTATGACGTCGAACAATCGATCAAGTCAAGGTCTAGTGGGACAATTATAGTCCACACTCGGCTACCTAAGAGGACGCATATGATATGAATTAACACTTTCCATATTTTTTTGATAGATTAGACATATAAACCTTCAGATACTTTCATTACTACATTTTATATATTGTACAACTTCGAGACGAAGTTTAAAACAAGAGCAGGTTTATGTAACATCCCGCTCTTGTGAGCACATGTTATCGACTTATTCTTTAAGGACACTTGCGTGCAAGTGATCCAGTTATAGTACATGATTATATATTTATCTTTTGGATTTTTATGATGATGTCAATGATTTTGATTTAATGTTAATTGATATATATGTATTGAGAGATGTTATTGATAAGTTCCCCTGACTGTGTGGGACACTTGAAATATTGCGGATGTTGATGGATTCAATGGACCTCTTGGGACTCTGTATTGAGTCAGGGAGTCGATTGTATTGGTTTGAGTATTTCATTTATGCATATGTGACATATGATCAATTATAGTATGATTTGTTATATGGATCATTGATAGTGTTTCATTGATGGATGCAAGATGACGATTGATTTATAATATGAATCACATAAGGAGTAAAGGGGCCATGCACATAGAACATATATTGAGGGAGAGGTGTGGCATAGTCTCTGACACATCCTACTAGCACTTTAGTCATGGCTCAAATTGTAGGTTAATGATTACCTAGTTTGAGAGATCCACGATGTCATGAGGGAAGTCTGAGACAAGTGATCATGAATATTTCTAAGGGGTGCACAATAAGGTGAGGTACTTATTCCTTAGAAGTTCTTAGTCTCTCACAAGGTCACCTAAATGGATTTTTTACTGCCTGGGTTGGACAACTACCAAAACCAACCAAAGTTGAGTGGCATCCTTGGAGCATGAAGTGTGTCTTGAAGGGCACATCACGTAAGTAGAATTTGAGTCAATGAATCTAGGTGGCCTAGAAAATCTTGAGTGAGTAATTAACCTTGTGAAATATTGAGCACTTTCGAATACATTAATTAATTAATTAATTAAGGATTAAAAATATCATTTATAAATCCCTATAAGAGTTAATCCTTTGCAAATAAAATTTAATTAACCCTAGCATAAGTTTTGTAAAGAGGCTAAACTAAAATTAATAACTAAAGAAAAAGGGGAATAAGGTAAATAATTTCAAGAGTTAAGTAAATTTAAATAATCCTAATGATTTGATTTAAGGCACATAGGTGTAAGAAATTATTAAAATGGGAGTTTTTAAAATAAGAAAGAAACAGAGAGGAAAGAATGTGTATGCATAGAAAGGAGTATAGAGTCTAGTTAACACTAGTCTAACTAAAAGAGAATCCTATTTTAACTTAACTCTGATTTAGTAAGGCGTCAGTCATTAATTGAAAATAAGGGGAATAAAGAGACAACTAGGAGTGATTTTAGGAGCGATTTTAGAATGGATGAGGGAAATTGAGTTTTATTAAAATAAATTGTGGATTTACTTGTGCAACTAAGAAAAAGAGTGACAAGTGTATGGGAGAATTAATTATTAATTAATTATCTAAAAAAATAATTAAATGTGGAAGTGGCAAGGCATCATTAAAGAAACTCCTGTAAAGAAAATGGGAAAAAGAAAAAAAAACACACTAGTTATGTTATTTTCATTGACAAATTATAACTATGTTGATGAATTGTGTTTTTAAAAAATCTTTAATTTAATGGTAAGGGTAATATGATTGTTGACACCAAAAATTTAGGCATGACCTGAAATCTTTAATAAGAGAACTTCCAAAATCACAGTGTTCAATTTCCGAGTCCATTGAAATTTATGAAGTTTTCTAGATTAACGGAACCCAACCTTATTTTAACCTTTAATTTCTTCAAGTTGTTAGATATGGAAAATAACTATGGTTAATAATGGTTCTTCTCGCAAGTTAATAGTTATGGAACTTAGTTAATTAAATTATTTAAACTTAAGGGGCTTGTGATATATGGATTCATTTTTACTTGGGAACCAAGTGATGGGTGTGATGGTATCATAATTAGCATTAAAGTTTAAATTTATGTACATGGTGTTAAGTTGGATATAAGGATGAAGGGATATAGAGCTTTCTCTTTAAAAATGGACTGAATAATGAATAGTATTATTAGCATGCATCAATTATATAAATATAATTATTAAAACTTACTTAAATAATTGTTATTTTCATTGTATTTGGATTTTAATGTACAATTCGGTGACTGTGGAATTTAGTATATAGCTCTTGTCATCTGTTCAAAAAGAATTTTTTATAAGTTCCTATTGGGATTGTAATCAGCCATGAATGTCTTATGTGCAGTATCAATGTTGAGAGATTTGGTCCCTTTGTTTACTAAGATTTCTCTTATACTCTTGTGATTCTTACTACCTTTATGTATTGTCCTTTGACTCGTTTCTCTTAGCTTACATGAAACATTGACCGAGTAAAGTAGATTAATCTATTTATGCTTTGAAAATTTATGGATAGGCATAGTATATGTATCTAGTCTTAACTGCAGTTTATCATGGAATGCTTCATATATGTCTAATTGCGTCCATTGATTCATGTATGGATGTAATAGAATCTTTCCGCACCTAGATAATTGATCATTAAGATGTATGATTGATTTAGAATTTGAAATTACTCTTATGCCATGATTTTTGGATAATTTAGATTGATTGTTGATCTAGTTGGATTTTGTCTTGATTGTTTTAATAGGATTTAGACACCTATTTTTTCCTCAGAACAGTGGCCAACCCTGATACCTTAAGTGGTCAAAATCAATCAGATGAATCATGGGCTTGAGCGTTTCTTATGTTTCCTAGAGGTCCTAACCATGCAGGATAGGTTGGGCATGTAGCTACTTTAATATTCAGTAACATGGTTGATCATGATTTGTATTTAGCTTTTGTTGATTTCGATGAGTTGAATTGTGTCACTATTTATGTAATGTGTTGATCATGTGCCGCTTTAATTATGATGTCATGTTGATTTGCATTGCNATCCTTTAGACTTCATAGAGAGTTACTCGACAAAGAGGGAGTAAAAAAAATTGAAAAAGAATGAAGATACAATACCTTCTCACCCTTCAACAGTTTAGAGGGAGACAAGACATTATTTCAGTTGATCCAACAACTCCAGTTGATATGCCCATAGATATTGCAGTAAGACATAACAGGTTTTCCTAGGTTCAACAAAACTCTACAGAAGGGAGAGGAACATACAATTCCCTCAAGGAACATCCCGAGAAAGAAAAAAATATTTTCGAGCTACCCTTCAACCATGAGCCACTTCATTGTTCTAAGGCTCCCTCTCTTGGAGAAGAAACAAGAGAAAATGTATGGCAAGGTGACATATAAAAATAATACCGGTACATCTTAAAGAATGATGTATGAGATATTTTTCTGAGACCAAAAGGGAAGTATATGGTGAATTCCAAGTGGATGTACAAGATCAAGCATGCAACTAATGGAAGTGTCGATAAATACAAATTGATATTTGTAACCAGAAGATTCCCACAAAGAGAGGGAGTTTTCTATGATGATAAAATCGATCCAGTAAAACACACTACACTTCCATCCATACTATCATCTATGAGTTGAAGACTACATCATATGGATTTATTCTTGATGAGTTTGGGCTTCAGCAAGAATGTTGCTGATTCAAACCTATATTATTACATTGTTGGTGACGAGAGCCTGATTTTGATGATTTATTCAGGAATCCATGTTGTTGGAGACAAACATACCTTGAATTATGATTTTGATATAAATGATTTGAGTATGATGCACTACTTATTGGGACAAGAAGTATGATAGATAAATAATGAGATTTTTCCTAAAGTCAAAGAAAATATATAGTGGGGATATTAAAGAAGGTCATTATAGCTAAATGTAAATCCATGCCTACACCAATGATGATGGATTTGAAGAAAATAAATGTTGACGATTCAGATGATATTGATCCACAGCTGATTGGATCATTGATGTTTGTGGTTAACACCGGACCTGATTCATGCTATGCAGTGAATGTACTTATTCAATTCATGAGTCAGCTGAGATAGACTCACTAGATAGCAGTAAAGAATATATTGAGATATATATGAGGCACAATTGGATATGTCCTGAGATATGCCTCTGGTATGGAATTGTGTTTGTAGGGATATGTCGATACAGATTCGACAGAATTCACAGTGGACTAGAAGAGAACATCTGATTGTTATTTTACCTTGGTGTTTTCCATGGTTTCCTGATGTAGCAAGAAGCAAAGCTCTATGGCCTTGAGTACCACAGAAGAAGAGTATATAGCATTGAGTGTGCGAAGAAGTGTGGCTTCATAAGCTTATGAAAGATTTACTTGATCATGAGGTGGATTCTATGGTTATAACTAGAGTTGTGTGAAGCTCTTTGAGAACCGTGTGTTTCATGATAAATCGAAACATGTTGAGATAAAATTCCATTTTCCAGAGACATGATGCAAAGGAAAGAAGTAAATGTGCAATACCTTCCCACACATGAGTAGATTGCAGACATCTTCACCAAACTGCCTTGGTGAAGAATACCTCTCTAGTTGAGAGGGAGTGTTGATGACTACAACGAAGAGAAAGTTCGAGTACTTTCATGTGAGACTTGACCTGATGGAGAATTCCTCTGTAGATGAGAGGGAGTGTTGATGATTATAGCTACCTGAGCCATCCTCTAGGACACAGACCTGAGAGAGAGCCACTGAGATGGGTGTGTGGTTACTATCTAAGACAGAACTGGAACGTTTTCTTGGCCTCCTCCTTACAGAGAGTTGAGAAGAACTCCAGATGATTCTCCTGTGTAATATAGTGATAAAGAATATCTATTGAGTTATACGTGACTGTGGCTAAGAATAGGTGAACGTGTGAAATCCCATGAGTTGGGTGCATCATTCTAAGAAATGGATTAAACAATGTATTATCCTCCTCTAAGAAGAGAGTTGAGATGATGAACTCTAGATGAATCTCTTGTATAATGCAGTGGGAAAGAAGATCTATTGAGTTGGACATGCCTGTGCATGAGCACGGGTGAACGTGATCCTAGTGGATGAGCAATAGTGAATGTGGTTCTCCTATGAGACATAGTGAGATAGATATGTGGACATCCTTGTGGATGTACCCCTAGTAGCTGAGCACTAGTGGGTGTATAAGATCCCTAGCTATATTTTTCAAGATTCATACTTACCTATAACCCTAATTGTTATGTAAAGGGTACATGTCATCCCCACCTTAATGTAAAAGATAATTAACGTGGTAATTATTATTTAAATTTTAAGTTATTTAGGTTAGCCCTGTTTTTCCAATAGACACTTATTTTGACAAGTTCAATCTAATATAAGTAAAGGTAAACTCCCCATTGAGGAATCATATCACAAGTGTGAGTTTGGAAATTTCAGCAAACACTTGTTCTTGGGAGATTTTTTCACCTCTCTTGGGTGCTAGGTTTCTAGGGTTTGTGAGATCCTTTTTGTGTGCTCGGTGTTTATGGTGGTGAAGGCCTTTATCTTGAAGAATATAGCAAAGGATTGGTTGGGTTTTCTTCCGTTGTGTAGAAGGGTTTTCCATGATACTTCTTGTGTACTTGTGCATGGTGTTTCTTCTTGTGATCTTAGTTGCTGGAAAAAAAAAATCATGGTTTAAGTAAAATGATAAAATGGAATGAACTTCACGCTTAAGCCTTTCTTATTGAAAACTCAATAGCAGATGAATTGAGTCAGAGACTACACATATTTTCGGTGATACCTCTTGAGACGAATCTTATAGAAAATATTCTAGTTATACGTATCAACAATGACTGGTACAAAGAAGTTAAGAACAATATCGGACAAGACACTATGATGGTGCCAAGGTTTGAAGGTTATACATTAGAAAATGACGGACTAGTGAGGTATAATAATTGGATTTATGTACCTCCTAATGAATAATTGAGAAGTTTTATGTTAAGAGAATCTCATAGAGCAATGTACATGGCTCAACCAGGAGTCATGAAGATGAGGACATACCTTAAGCCCTTATTCTTCTGGAAACGAATGAAGGTTTACATAGTTAGCTGCATGGCGAGATGTCTAGAATGTTAGCAAGTGAAGGTTGAACATAGACATTCGACGGGATTAATATAGCCACACGCTATTTCGTAATCGAAATGGGAGGTCATTTCAATGGAATTTATTGTTGGATTGTCGCTAACAGTAAGGAGGCACAACTCGATTTTCATGGTAGTTGACACTCTGACAAAGAGTGCACATTTTATTCATGTGCATGCGAAGTATTAGGAACCAAACATAGATATATTTTTAATCAACAAGATTGTAAGGTTACATGGTGTACCAAGAAGGATCATATCCGATCAAGGATCAGTGTTTATAGGATGATTTTGGACTAGTTTCCAAAAGGCTTCGGGAACACAACTGAAATTTAGTACAACGTATCACCCCGAGACATACGGTAAGATAGAAAGAATGAACCAACTTTTCAAATATATGTTGTGTATGTACGTGATGGAGAAACATAATCATTGGGAAGAGTTCTTGCCACCGATAGAGTTTGCATACAACAACAACTGTCAAGGTACCATTAGGATGGCACCATTTGAGTTTCTTTATGGGCGACCGTATCAAACGCCATTGAGCTAAGACTGACTTGAGGATAGGTTCCTGGTAGGACCACAAGAGATCCAATAAATGAAAGAAAAAATGCAATCGATAAGACAAAGGATTAAAGAAGTGAAAGATCGACAAAAGGGTTATGTTGATGCACATCATGTTGACTGCAATTATGAATTTGGCGACTGTGTTTTACTACGGGTGAAACCACAGAAGAGCTCAATCAAGTTTGGAAAGGGTGCTAAACTATCTCCTAGTTTTGTGGGACCCTTCGAAGTTGTGGAAAGGAAGGGACTTGTGGCCTATCGAATAGCCTTTCTAGATTCTTTGAAGCGTATCCATGATATTTTTCATGTATTTGTTTTGAGACATTGTGTTAGTGATCCTACACATGTGATTGACATGAGTTATTTGTAGGTGCCAGAGGAGGGTGCACTCATGGCGGAGCCACTCCACATTCTGAACCATCACATTCGACAGCTATGACGTTGAACAGTCGATCAGGTCAAGGTCTACTAGGACAATTATAGTCCA
Organism: Picea glauca; assembly: GCA_000966675.3. Lineage (NCBI taxonomy): Eukaryota > Viridiplantae > Streptophyta > Pinopsida > Pinales > Pinaceae > Picea > Picea glauca. The sequence goes on along the minus strand of JZKD02S1748944.1, from coordinate 28,712 downwards.
CACTCGGCTACCTGAGAGGATGCATATGATATGAATAGACACTTTCCATATTTTTTTGATAGATTAGACGTACAAACCTTGTCAAATAATTTCATTACTACATTTTATATATTGTACAACTTCGAGATGAAGTTTAAAACAAGAGCGGGTTTATGTAACATCCTTCTCTTGTGAGCACATGTTATCCACTTATTCTTTGAGGACACTTGTTTGCAAGTGATCCAGTTATAGTACATTATTATATATTTATCTTTTGGATTTTTATGATGATGTCAATGATTTTGATTTAATGTTAATCGATATATATGTATTGAAAGATGTTATTAATAAGTTCCCCTGAGTGTGCGGGACACTTGAAATATAGAGGATGTTGATGGAATCAATGGACCTCTTGGGACTCTGTATTGAGTCAGGGAGTCGATTGTATTGGTTTGAGTATTTCATTTATGCATATGTGACATATGATCAATTATAGTATGATTTTTTATATGGATCGTTGATAGTGTTTCATTGATGGATGCAAGATGATGATTGATTTCTAATATGAATCACATAAGGAGTAAATGGGCCATGCACATAGAAAAAATATTGAGGGAGAGGTGTGGTAGAGTCTCTGACACATCCTACTAGCACTCTAGTCGTGACTCAAATTGTAGGTTAATGATTACCTAGTTTGAGAGATCCACAATGTCATGAGGGAAGTCTGAGACAAGCGATCACAAATATTTCTAAGGGGTGCACAATAAGGTGAGGTACTTATTCCTTAGAAGCCCTTAGTCTCTCACAAGGTCACTTGAATGGATTTTTGACTCCCGGGGTTGGACAACTACCAAAACTAATCAAAGTCGAGTGGCATCCTTGGAGCACGAAGTGCGTCTTGAAGGGCATGTCACGTAAGTAAAATTTGAGTCAATGAATCTAGGTGGCCTAGAAAACCCCGAGTGAGTAATTAACCTTGTGAAATATTGAGCACTTTCAAATACATTAATTAATTAATTAATTAAGGATTAAAAATATCATTTATAAATCCCTATAAGAGTTAATCCTTTGCAAATAAAATTTAATTAACCCTAGCATAAGTTTTGTAAAGAGGCTAAACTAAAATTAATAACTAAAGAAAAAGGGGAATAAGGTAAATAATTTCAAGAGTTAAGTAAATTTAAATAATCCTAATGATTTGATTTAAGGCACATAGGTGTAAGAAATTAAGAAATTATTAAAATGAGAGTTTTTAAAATAAGAAAGAAACATAGAGGAGAGAATGTGAATGCATAGAAAGGAATATAGAGTCTAGTTAATACTAGTCTAACTAAAAGAGAATCCTATTTTAACTTAACTCAGATTTAGTAAGGCGTTAGTCATTAATTGAAAATAAGGAGAATAAAGAGACAACTAGAAGTGATTTTAGGAGCGATTTTAGGATGGATGAAGAAAATTGAATTTTATTAAAATAAATTGTGGATTTACTTGTGCAACTAAGAGAAAGGGTGACACGTGTATAGAGAAATTAATTATTAATTAATTATCTAAAAAAATAATTAAATGTGGAAGTGGCAAGGTGTCATTAAGGAAACTCCTATAAGGAAAATGGGAAAAAGAAAAAAAAAACACACTAGTTATGTTATTTTCATTAACAAATTATAACTATGTTGATGAATTGTGTTTTTAAAAAATCTTGAATTTAACAGTAAGGGTAATATGATTGTTGACGCCAATAATTTAGGCGTGACCTGAAATCTTTAATAAGAGCACTTCCAAAATCACAGTGTTCAATTTCCAAGTCCATTCAAATTTATGAAGTTTCCTAGATTAACGGAACCCAACCTTATTTTAACCTTTAATTTCTTCAATTTGTTAGATATGGAAAATAACTACGGTTAATAATGGTTCTTCTCGCAAGTTAATAGTTATGGAACTTAGTTAATTAAATTATTTAAACTTAAGGGGCTTGTGATATATGGATTCATTTTTACTTGGGAACCAAGTGACGGGTGTGATGGTATCATAATTAGCATTAAAGTTTAAATTTATGTACATGGTGTTAAGTTGGATATAAGGATGAAGGGATATAGAGCTTTCTCTTTAAAAATGGACTGAATAATGAATAGTATTATTAGCATGCATCAATTATATAAATATAATTATTAAGACTTACTTAAATAATTATTATTTTCATTGTATTTGGATTTTAATGTACAATTCGGTGACTGTGGAATTTAGTACAGAACTCTTGTTGTCTGTTTGAAAATATTTTTTTATAAGTTCCTATTGGGATTGTAATCATCCATGAATGTCTTATGTGCAGTATCAATGTTGAGAGATTTGGTCCCTTTGTTTACTAAGATTTCTCTTATACTCTTGTGATTCTTACTACCTTTATGTATTGTCCTCTGACTCGTTTCTCTCAAATTACATGAAACATTGACCGAGTAAAGTAGATTAATCTATTTATGCTTTGAAAATTTATGGATAGGCATAGTATATGTATCTAGTCTTAACTGCGGTTTATCATGGAATGCTTCATATATGTCTAATTGCATCCATTGATTCATGTATGGATGTAATAGAATCTTTTCGCACCTGGATAATTGATCATTAAGATGTATGATTGATTTAGAATTTAGAATTACTCTTGTGCCATGATTTCTTGATAATTTAGATTAATTGGTGATCTAGTTGGATTTCGTCTTGATTGTTTTAGTGGGATTTAGACACCTACTTGTTCCTCAAAACAGTCGCCAACCCCGATACCTTAAGTGGTCAAAATCAATCAGATGAATCATGGGCTTGAGCGTTGCTTATGTGTCCTGGAGGTGCTAACCATGCAGGATAGGTTGGGCATGTGGCTAGTTTAATATTCACTAACATGGTTGATCATGATTTGTATTTAGCTTCAGTTGATTTCGATGAGTTGAATCGTGTCACTATTTATGTAATGTGTTGATTGTGTGCCGCTTTAATTATGATGTCGTGTTGATTTGCATTGCTATGAAATATTTTGTAATGATTTGTAAATTTCTAATGCAAGAAATATATATATATATATATA
>JZKD02S1748933.1:44984-55570 GCA_000966675.3 Picea glauca | reverse complement strand
TGCATAATGTTATCTGTGGGTGCCTTTGTAGAAGGCAAGCTGTACCTGTCATGGATGCATTTTTTCCAAGCCCGTTTTTGCCTTTATTCTTTTTCTTGCTTTATTCTTTTATTTGCTTTTTCTTTTTATTCAAGGGTTAGCCAGAGGACATTGCGTTGGCATGGTGACCAGAGCTGACAGTGTTACCCACAAGTACTTTCACAGAGATGAGAAGGTTGGCTCGTGATGAGACCCCCTTTCCCTTGGCCATGCAACCAAAGGTCACTACCCTGGCGTGGTAACCAGATGGTGGCAATGTCATACTGCTAGGTACCCATGAACCTAATAGGTTGGCTCGTGATGAGACCCCCTATCCTCTGACTAGATCTTGTTTGTTATTTGTCGGGTCCCTCCTGTTTCTTGCTGAGAGGCTTTTTATTGCCTTCTCGGGGATCCCTGGGCGAACCATCTCGAGGTTTCATTTTAGGCTTTTGTCTTTTAGCAGCTGCTTTTACCTTCTGGGACTTTAGCCCCTTCTTCCCACGAGATAAGGTGCAATCCTACAAATAGGTCAACCCAATGCCCAGACAAGGGGAATGGGATAAATGAGTGGGAGACAAGATGAAACAGTGGTGCTATGATGGGAGCGGACGATGGCTTTTCAGAAATGCCCCAGTGGCAAACCAAAACCTATGGGCACATGCTTGCTAGGGCACCCTGTCAAATCCCCCAATCATGGTCAAGTGGGCCAATGTAAGATCCAAGCAGTTGATAGAGATAAAGGGAATCAAATGCATATATATAAAGGTTTCAATGATCAAAAGTGACACATACCATGATACCTAGACCAATTACCTCATGGAGCAAGAACCTCTTCTGATACAGGACCAAGTCGATGGTGATGGATGCTGCTGCTGCTGACAAGATAATGCTGATCGAAGAAGAAAAGGATGGGCCCTCCAAGGCCATGCTCAGGTCAATCCTGCTCTCGGTACTCCATGTCTAGGACATGTGGGCCTCGAGACATTATCTCTTAGTTATCCCTAAAAAGTGGGGATAACAGGATTGAGAGAATATGCTTTTACTAGCTGGGGCGAACCCATGAGTATAGTGGTCAAGTTCTGAGCCATTATTTTGTTAAAGATTGAGTAGATTCGGAAGATATCATTATTGTATTTGACCAAGACAAACTCTAAAAAATATTATTATATTATATTTGTTAAGACGACCCTATTGTGCGTTGACAAGTAAAATGAAAAATAAAATGGTAAATTGACTGGTCATCCCAGACCTAATTTTTGGTTGGCCAACTACTATTTCTAAGAGAGGCCAACACCTCATTTGAATACACACACACACTAGCTCTGCATCTAAGAAGAGGAAGTGTGCAAGTCTCAGAGGGAGATGCTACTGCAGCTAGGAGGTGACGTTTTGGAACTTCTTGGTTCATCTCTTGGGTATCTCTTGGTTAAGTGGTGCGCTACTCTTCCCTAGTCAAGGGTTAGAGGAGGATCTTCTCCTTTGTTAGTTCTCTCTTGGAGAGAGTCATTGTTCTTGGTTGGTGAATCTATATTGAGGAAGTTTGAGGAAGTTTGGTGAATCTATATTGAGGAAGTTGGTACATCTTGTGTATGTTGTGGATGTTATTCTTTCAGTGATCCTTTATATGCAATTATTGTGCTAATGGTTTAAACCTAAGTTGCAAGAAACGACCAAGATGGTGTTGTCGCAGTACTGGAAACTCGACGAAACACCTAAACCGGTACGAAACTTGGTCGAAATTCGAGCAACCGTACCGTACAACGTTTCACGAGTACGAAACGTCATATGACATGGCCGCCCGCATTTCGGCCGGGTTTCGGCCTGCATTGATGACGTTTTGACACTAATCTTCTTGTTTGTGGGCCCGTATGGGAATTTAAGCAAGCCGCAAGCCCCCTAAAATTGCCCAATTTTTTTTTTTTTTTGCCTTGTTTAGAAAAGATAAACCACTCATATGTTTTTTGTTGATTTTTTTTATATTGATCATCTATGGGAGTTAATATAAACATGGTTTTCCTTCTAAAATGTCCTTTATGTGTGTCATTATGTTTTTCTTGCAAGATATTGTGTTTATATATATATATATATATATATATATATATATATATATATATATACACGACAGTTTCATTTTTGGAGGGTCACGTTTCTTGCCATACCTGTTTCAGAAATTTCCTAGACGTTTCCTTGTTTCGTGCAACTTAGGTTTAAATGCAAAAGAACACTAATCTATTTAACTGTTTTAAGACTAAAAATACACATGATATCAGAGCGGGCCTGAAAGAAGGCATTTTCACAACACAGAACAATTTGTTGAAGAAGCTAAGAGAATAGGAAGACTCTTCTAACCCTAACACACCTTTTCCCTGGAATAGTTTTCAGTTTTGGACAAGTTTTAGAAATTAGGGTTTTTGCATACTAGGGTTTCTGCATAAACCCTAAAAKTTGACGTCATCCACCTTGCTGGAGGACGTTGGGTAAAGTAAGACCATCTAGAAGCTCGCCCTARGAGGGCGCATCATCTAGTCCCTGGATCATAATTCCGAAATTTGAAGTTTAAGAAATTAGGGTTTCCTCATARAACCCTAGGTTTGCAGTACCAGTTGCAGTWMCAGTATCRGTTGCAGTTCCTTYGTGCCATTTCTTGTGCCAGTTGCARCACCAGTTGCAGTGAAAGTTTTGTGAAGTGTTGGGACTAATTTTTTATTGTCATAGTGYRCCTTACCCTAGCAAATCTCCAACTACCYTTAGATTACAAGTTGGAGCACCTTTGAAGTTTTAAAGGTTTGTTATTACTTGCCGCTGCTGTTGGATGCTGCCACTACTTGYCGATACTATTGGAGGTATGTGCTTACATATGTTTAAAGTTTAAACTATATCATTATCTTAAGGGTATTTGCAGGAGAAGGGATCTTTTKTCCAAACAACAATTGTAGATCCAGAAGGATCTCAGATCCAGCACATTCAGAGGAACAATGCACCCCAGGTTTGATTATTTTGATATGCCTCTATTTTTTATGGCATATTGTGATCTTATGAACATCTAGGTTGTATTTTGATCTATTGAAATTATGACTATCATACCAACCATTGGTCAAAATTAAAGTAAAAATATTAGATTGATTAAGGCGAGATTATAGAGTTTATTCTCTAACTCGGATTTCTATCAAGAAAGCATATTATCTTAGTTCAGGGGATAGGTTTAAGAGAAAACTTTTCATCTTGAGTGAAGAAGACTCGGAAGAAAAGCAACATCACTCATTCTTGAGGAGAATACTCCAGGTTCGAGGTTTGATTGATTAAATTGATAAGATTCAAATTTGCAGATATCAAGTTTGATAACTGCCACATTACTAGTAAACACTATAGTTGTGATAGCAATCTTTGAAAAGTTTTATTATTGAATACTTGGTAGCTTGTGAGCACTATTGAGATAAATGCTTATTGTAATTATTTACTAGATATAACTAACATCTCCTCTAGGAGAAACTTCTTGTTTTGTTTCCAGATTACCATGGAGGAATGATTGATCACAACACTAGAAGAGTGTTGCTCTCATTTATTATTATTGTATTTCTTATTTTTGGCTCTTGTTCCAGGCATGTCACAAGTGATAGCTTCGAAGGACCTACTGTGACGATCGTTCTCGCTATTGTTTTTATTGTTATTATTAAAAAGAGTATTATTCTTGTCTATTGTTTCTCCCTTGTTGTTCTTGTTTCGTGCAGGTCACAGGTGATAACCCTAAGGGAAGCTATAGTGATGGTTGCAGGAGACAACATATTAGATGATCTCTAGTTTGAGACATTGAGCAGACTTTCCAGATAAGAAGTTGTATACATCACCGTATACATCCATGTACCAAAGAAGAAGAAGATGAAGGGTACTTTTGCGAGATATAGAGTATCTCATATGGAGATTAATTGCAAGGAGTAGAAGGATCCAAAGATGACCGAACAAATCCTTTTGGTGCAGTAAATCACTCTTCAAATCATCAAAAAGAGTTAGTAGATCCAGAAGGGCCTACCTAGAATCATTGCAGTAACCAAGAAGAGACCAACATGGTCCCTGTGACACTTTGTAGGATGCAAAGCCATATAGCATTAACGAGCCATATCATGAGGAGTAGATGGCTCCACCAGTGGTGAGGCAAGCGGCCCCACCAAATACTAGCTCAAAAGAAGCCAGAGTTCAAAGGGAGTCAACCCTCACGATCTAGTAAGGAGGAGAAGCCTCCCTAGGACTATTCATAGAGATGTACAAATCCTGATTTGTGTCTAGAGGATTCTCCCAGCAAGAGTGAGAAGACTATGACGAGACACTTTCTCCAGTAATCAGAAGAAGTATATATAGAACAACCATGATCCATTAAAAGAGGTCGATGTAATATGAGATTTAGAAGGAGCAAATGAATCTGTTATCGTGATGGAGTAGAGGAGCTACTCTTAGAGTTCAACAACTACAGTGAGAATGGAGCCAGTCTTTCTCGGTTTCAGAAAAAGCAGTTGTAGGTGCAGAGTCCCAGTTCTAGAAGGAACAGTTGCAGAGAGAGTAGAGGACATACTCTCAGACAGTGAGACAGATAGTGATTTACAGAAATCACATAGAGCCATCACATGATTGTGCAGATTGAGTTGCAGATGAGCAAGTGTACCAGTTTGGTACAACTCGATGTAAAAATTTGTACTTGACGAACATGAGGTAGATATATGTTTTGCGGTGAACACATTGAGTCAGTACATGGTTGAGCCTAGACATGTTCACCTGATTCCAGAAAAAATATGTGATGAGGTACCTGAAGGGTGAAATTGATTATGGACTAAGATATATCTTGGATCGCAAGATAAGACTGTCGGACTACATAGATTCAGATTGGGCAGGCAGTGTCATAGACTGGAAAAGTACATCTAGGTGGTGCTTTAGTGTGGGATCAATTGTGATCTCGTGGCTCAGTGAGAAGCAGACCTGTATTGCACTCAGTTCTGCAGAGGCAGAGTATATGGCAGTATGGTCAACTTGTGGCGAAGCAGTGTGGCTTCGTAAGTTGATTTCATAATTGTTTGATCTCGAGTTGGAGGAAGACTGTATTTTTTTATGACAACCAGAGTTGCATAAAGTTTTCAGAGAACCCAATATATCATGACATGTCCAAGCATATCGATACCAAGTACCTTTATGTCCGGGACATGGTATAGAAGAGAGCAGTGAAGCTCCAGTATGTTCCTACCGATGAACAAATAGCAAATGTATTGCCTATACTTCTGTGGAGAGAAGTTCGAATACTTCAGAGACAAGCTTGGTGGGATCAAGAAGGACTTTCTCTCATGAGGGAAGTGATGTGTTCCCCAGTAGTGGGAAGTGATGTGTTCCCCAATAGAGGGAAGTGATGATATCCTCAGTAGTGGAAGCTACCCCAATGCAGGCCGATACGCTACCCTAGCGTAGGTTGGTACTCCAACGTAGGCTGGTATGCTACCCCAGTGCAGGTTGGTTTGCTACTCCAACGAATGTTGGTATGCTAGTTCAGTGAAAGTGCAGAACTCCCTATGGCATATATCCGTGATTGACAACAAGACAATGGCAAGGTGGATAGAAGCGCAGAGAGTGAGTGTTGAAGATTGAGTAGCTTCAGAAGATATCCTTATTGTATTTGACCAAGACAAACCCTAAAGAATATTATTGTATTATATTTGTTCAGATGTCCCTATTGTGCCGTTGTAAAAGTCGGCCCTATTGTGCCTTGACAAGTAAAATGAAAAATAAAAGGGTAAATTGACAGGTCGACCCAGACCTAATTTTAGGTTGGCCAACTACTATTTATAAGAGAGGCCAGGGCTTCATTTGAATACACAGACAATAGCTTTGCAGATAAGAAGAGGAAGTGCGCAAGTCTCAGAGGGAGATGCTACTGCAGCTAGGAGGTGACGTTGTGGTAGTTCTTGGTTTATCTCTTGGGTATCTCTTGGTTAAGTGGTGTGCTACTCTTCCCTAGTCAAGGGTTAGAGGAGGATCTTCTACTTTGTTAGTTTTCTCTTGGAGAGAGGCATTGTTCTTGGTTGGTAAATCTATATTGAGAAAGTTTGTTGGGTTTTTCCCCTAGCGGGTTTTCCCAGGGTAAATCTTACGTATGCTGTGGATGTTATTCTTTCAATGATCCTTTATATGCAGTTATTGTGCTAATAGTTTTAACGTAAAAGAACACTAATCTAATTAACTGTTTTAAGAAGAAAAATCAACATATTTCTTCATTTGAGGGCCAAATCTCTCATGTTGGGCGCATCATTTGGTAGCTGAGCGCATATCTGTTTTGGGAAGTAGCGTTTTCACTTTGTGGTGCTGAGTTCTTGCTGCTAGAGGGGCGTATACCTTTGCTTGGTGAGTATATGAAGTAGCGGGCCGAGTTCCTGCTCATTTGAAGTCGATTTCACTGCTGTATCAGACCATATTCTCTCTGGGTCGAGCTGCCATCAGATCTGGGTCTATACCTTCTTCTGTACTGCTGATTAAACCATCTTTTCGAATTCTGTAACAAGGTTATATTTGCAGACTGCCCACATCTTATTATCTGTTGCATCTTCATACATATACAGGCTGCCATTGCTGTTGACAGGTCAGAGTATTTTTACTGTTGTTGTTGTAGTATGAAGACAGTTTTGTGTTGTATCATTGGTGCAGCTCATTGCCAAGAACTAAATAAACAGTCACATTATTCTATATTTTGTTGCTGATTTTATCACTGTTGCTCTAGTATTGTCGTTATTGTTATATGCTAAATAGCTTCCAAAAGGGGTGTAAACTGGTTGAAAACACATTATATCAGCAATATTCATAAACTCTCCACAGAAGCAAATTGTTTAATGAAGTGTTCACATAGTAGACTAAGAGAAAAATCAAAGAAAAATTAGCAGGGACACTACAATTGCATCTTTGGTTCCTTATAATTCCTCCCTGATTGGGCAATAAATTTTTAAGATGGACTACAGGGAGGCCCAAGAATTTCGTAGAGTGCTCCGTAGACATGAGAATTAACATTAGTGTATCGCCTAGAATGCTTTTGTCATGGATAATCTGGTTCAACAAAAGAAACAAATCCAAGTGTGGAAGCAGAGTGTTCCATGCTGAGGAACATGGTCTGCAATCTTAATAAAGACTCACACTCAACTGTCTCTAATTACTGAATGTCAGTCATCTCAGCTCAGGAATACCTTAAGAAAAATGACACAATGCATCAAATGAAATGTGAAATGATGGAGGACATGGACCTGGGTAATTAGGAATCCCATCCTACCAATATTGGACAAGATGAATGGATCAACAAACATGTCTTTCTTTAGCTTTTATGTTATGTAAACCAGTACTTATATTAGGCATCTTTTTTAGAGTATACATTAGTAAGGATTTTTTGAAAGCTACAACAAAGTATGATCTAGAAAGTTTTGTTTTTGACATATACTATCTGCCTGCATTGTCAGTCCTCTTCCGTGGCAACTGTCTTTATGTATTTCCCTGCTGTTCAGCTTAGCTGCAGCTCTTTTTAATATAAATTTACCAGTTTCCTTAAAAAAGACAATTGCAACAATTAATTAAACATACACAATCAATTATATATGGAAAAATTCATAAACATTCACAAATCAAAGATACAACACAACAAACAATAGAGTTATATTTGGGCAACAATAACTTTGAAATGGTAATAACAAAGTGAATGCGCGACACAATGTAGAATGAGAAGATATCTCTAACCGTTGTACAAGGAAATGTGCAACATATATTACATTGCTAAGGGAAGACGAATAATTTGTTTCCAGTCTATACAATTTACTATCTAAGTTACGATATTGTCAATGTGGAGAGGGAGAGAAACCGATAGATTTAATGGAAGAGGATTTGCTGGTCAAATGGAGTTGTGTTAAACATAATGCTTTGCTATTGGTCAAAGTGCGCTACTGTAAAATGCTCCATTATGGCGTGCCTCAACTTGTAATTGTGCCAACTTGACAGGTACACATGATAGATGTTAGTGCCATCATTTGCGCGACTGCGCCACAATGTTTTCCCTCTTTGGAATGATCTTATATAGAATTGCTAAGTTGCACAATGTGACCTGTGGCAAACTAAGTTGCATTGACTTCCATCTTGAAGCAGTGTAACTTCTTCACGACCATAGATAGAATTGGCGAATTCTTCAACGTCAATCAAATTACAGTTTAGGCCTTAGTTAATTAGAAACCAACTCATCCAAGATCAAATTTGCAACATACAATGGGATATGATAAGATAATTTTATTACATGTTATGTGAGTCTTGATCATTCATGATGTAATCACTTTTTGAACTCTAATAGATTTAGAGAAATTCTGGTTATGTATCGATATGACCTTCTATGTTCTCAATTGCATGGTATTTGAAAATGGTTGTATCGAATTATATGAATTTGATTTAAATTGTTTTAATTTTTTTAAGATATTTTCTATTTGTCTCGTCCTAGGTTAATAGAAATGAAATTTGAAATTGTTGTTTTGGAAATTCATTACTGTTAATTGTGAATTTTCCCAGCTATATTAGTGTTGAGCTCTAGGGCATTTGTGAGTACATCTTTTAGTTCTTGTGTTCGAGATTGGGAGAAGTTTTATTTTGAAATATTTTCACTATGACATGGTGGACACCATATCCAGTGCTTCAGTTTTATTTTTATTGGGGTTCCCGTGCATGCATGTCACATACATGCAACGGTTGGAGTAGGCACAAGAGAGTGATTGTTTCAAATGGGTGCTTTTCAATTTTGAGATTGTTAATTTTCGTAAGTTTTTTTTTTAAGCAATTGTTTCCAATTTTGAGGATCCATCTAGTGGTTGTCAAAAGGGTATTCTTAGATTTTCAAATTTCCTATTTTAGAAAAGTTTTTTTTTTAAACTTGTTATTTTGAGGAACCAATTAGGTTTTACAAACCTATTTTGGAGGAGAGCATGTGTGCGACTTTTGGTGATGATTAGACAATTTTTTTTAGGGTTTTCATTTTTAGAAATTGGTATATGTGATTAAGTTCACGTAGTGATGGAGAAAAAAACATAGAAATCTCAAGTAATTTTGTCCATGTGCAAAATTAGGGTTTTATCATGTCTAAAAGTAGTAGCGGGTTGAATGAGTTATAGATGGAGCACTGGGTTGTTTAGCTACAAGTGCGGGTTACACAACTCGGTAAGGTAGGTGATTAAGTCCACGAGAAGATATTTTTGGAAAAGGGAATCTTATCTATTTTTCTGTTTTTGGAATCTTCATTGTGCTTTTTTTTTTTGGATTACTCCCTGTTTATTTTGAGCCAAGAAGAGGTGCCTACTTTTGGTCTATTAATAACCATTGTAGTTTATTCTTGACACAAGGGCAGTGCTCACTTACAAGTCTTATTCTGAAATTTGACTTTTATTCTAGGATAATGGAGTGTTTTTTAGGGGTTTTATTTTGAGGATGCTTCATCTATTTCGAGGCAAAAGAGAGCACTCCACCTTGAAGTTTATCTAGTTCATCATATCCATCACACACTTAGTCTATTCTTGAGAGGAAAAGGGCAACCCACTTGATGCTATTCTAGAAATAGTCGATAACATCGCCAAAAAATCAACGACATTCCAAAAAATCGCGACTTTTTCTGCCTAAAAAATTGTGACTTTTGTCGAAGAATCTTGATTTTTTAGAAAAAATCATTGGCCAATGGAAACCATGGGGATAAAGCCGATTTTTTGAGTTTTTTTTGTCGTTTGTGTTTTTTGTTAATGGAGAAGGAAGGAGAAGGGCTTGACTTGATCGAGTAGGTACCCCACCAACATGCAAGATTGAAATTTTCTTTAAAAAAGGGTTTGACGAAAAACGTTGACAATTAATGGTAATGTTAAATTCTTAAAGTAAAAGTTGACATTTCCTTTATCTTTCCTAAAAAGGAAAGATTAAGGAGATGTCAACTTTTACTTGAATCTTTTACATTACCATTAATTGTTTTAGGATGTTTGAGAGGTGGTTCCAACCTCATCTGACTTCATATGGATAAAGTAGAATTTCATATACCATTCAAAATCCAGTAGACTTAACAGTTTTTAAAATTTCACGATTTGTGGGATTGCAACATTTTCATTGGATTCTATCACGTATGAGGGTATGGGATTGACATTTAATCCAGAGAACCAAGCCTTTTATGTACCTTCATGTTGGTGGTATTGGTTGTTGAACTCCTCTGACATTGCCTTAGAAAAAATGTACCTTTCACTCAAACCAAAATCATTGATTAGTCATGTTAAGCTTTTTCTACCATTTTATAAGGCTTCGATTAAGTAGTTATGAGTTGTTCACTGATGTCTCTAGAGGATCAAGGTAGAGGCAAAGGGTGATACCAATGATGAGGATCCAAATATAAGTGGTGGTGGAACATTACTTGTCATTTAAATGTTCTTGCTCATTTATTCATAATGCTTTCTTTCAAAGTTTCAATAATGTTTTGGAATCATGGTTTGGAATTTTTAAAATATAATTTTTTTCATGAAAATTTAAATATTTTATGTAATTTTTAGGAA